>JAZBGZ010000200.1:42980-62010 GCA_037414795.1 Stenodera caucasica | reverse complement strand
CGGGGGGGATTGTGAGCTATAGAATTGGGAATCAAACGAGAAATAAAGTAGGATAAGACGCAGAACACGAGGTCGAACTGTAAATTCAAAGACCAATCCGAATGTACAGTAGGGGATGTTCGGAGAGAATAGCAACAGAAAAATGAAAAACCATAAGAATTTTATTGAGAAGTTTCGACAACGATTACCAAAGTTTGTCTCTTCAAGCCCGGTTATCTAGTTATATATATATATATATATATTTTTTTTATGAAACATTCATCCCTTGAAGTGTTTTACGTGACAGTGTTTCTATATTTAAGAAATAGGTGACGGTTTTAATATTAACGAATTATTTATAAGATAGCAATTTATTCATGAAACGAATAACTCAAGTTGACTTGTGGGCTTATAAGATTCCATTTTTCAAGATTAGCTCATTAAATTAAATTGATTTTTGCTATCTAGATTATAATCAATTCAATGTTCCAATTTCTTGTTTTGTATATTTCTCAGTATCTTTAATGATGTAAGATATCAAAGCTTAGAGGTGAACTAATTATTTTGAAAGCTATATAAATGTTTCAATCGTTTTAAAAAGCCGAAATAACAAATGACGTCTTTTTTGCTAACGACAAAATTAGACAGGATGCTGACCGATTACGTGAATAGCCTCAATGAATTTAGAATTTTCTCTTTTTATTTGAATTTCTCTTATTTTCATTTATGTAGAATTGTCTTGACTTGGTAAAAAAAAAGTAGCGACTAATTACATGTAATTGTTGCTGTATTTTTGAGTTGACTTTGTATCTTTCTGGTTTAATTAGAGAAGTTAACTACAAAAGGATCTTCAGTTAATTATTACGCAAGAGTTGTTTCTGAATTTTGTCCTAAATTTTATGTTGTTGTTGTTTCCATTATTTAACAATTTAAGATGCATTGCACGTTGTTTGAGATTTCGTTTGAGAACTGGCACATTTCACGAACAAAACTTGTCGGAAATTGGACCCATTTAAATAGAATATAATAAAGCTTTAAATTCACATTGAATTATTTTCTAATTATTCTCAAATTCTCAAATATAATAAATCTAATCACTAATCCAACTTATCCTCATGAAATACCATGAACATAGTGTAGATATCAGAAACAAAACAATTACTAACTGTATTTTGATACATTCGTAAATATTTGTTGTATTTCATATTTGTTCGGCTCTTATTTAGAGGCAAACAATCATTTTATTTTTATTTGAGCTGATATTGGAATTGAAACATATCATTTTTTATTAAAAGGATATATTCTGAGTGTTGAAAAGGTCAAATAGATTTTCTTGATTATTTTATTAACTCATAAATGGATAAGAGACATTCCATCAATTCAAGTCAATAAACCTCAATAAAGAAGAATTTTTCAGATCGTAAAACTACAAGTGAGTTACTTCAACAAAACGATAAATAAACTGGAAAATAGAAAATACGTTATTGTTGAACAGTTTCATTAACAATATTAATACTTGGAAGTTTTCAATAAAATTGTATATAATAATAAAATTTATTTTGAATAGATTCTAGTAGTTCCACTACTTAATGTTTTTATAATAGAAGTTTCGATAGTTGAATGTTAGCTATCAACTCGCTTATATATCTCGACTATTCTTGCTGAATATCAGTATCTGAAAACCATAAAATTATGTTAATCGACAACAAATAAGTTCGATATTCTCGAGAATCGAGTCGCTTTTAACGAATAACAATCAATTTAACTGGTTCAAAATCATTGCTGAATTACCAGATGATTATGATCTGAAATAGAAAAATTGAAATTCCAATAAGGCGAATGTCAGGAGATCGACGATAAATACTGCGATTGAAATTGAGAAATATAGAAATTAACCGAGAATAACGCAATTTGTGAGAATATTCACTCGGCGCATCCACCATTTTTCGATGTCAAGCACTCTGTCTCAATCTACATATGAGAAAAGGTTATTTCTTGCAATATGCGAATGCATAAGACTAATTAGACAAAATATGTTCGCATGATTGGATTATTGTCGTTTTTTTTTTTACTTATGACCGTTTCATCAAGGATTGAAATTGCAATTTTGTTCGGAATACGTTTCCAATTTTATTCGAAATTAGAAATAGCAATGTTGTGCAGTTTTTCTTTATATCAAAAGAAGAGGAGATCAAATCATTGAGAATTCAAAGAACGTATCATACCGAGACAGTCGCCAAACGGGAAAAAAAAAATCAAAACGAGTCCTCTTCGCCAAGTAGAAATTGTGTATTGTTGTCGGTTGACCCGGATCTCTTTGAAGATTTCGTACTCTAGTAAGCTTGGTTTCCACCTTTTCTTCTTCTTTTATTCTCATCTCTCTTCGCATCTTACCCTTTTCTCATAATAATATATACTACACTTATGTCTTTTGCTCTATCTTTTAAGTTGGAATTTATGTTTGCAATATACATAACTTGTATTTAGTTGAATTGTATTATGGACAAGATCACGTCGCTAGCACACAACTAATGTTATCTATCCTTGTAACAATAACTCCAATTTTCGATAGATTATTTGCAGATGGAATTTTTGTTTATTCAAAATTCAAATTATCATAAATTATTTTTGGGTTGTTAATTCAATTCATATTTCGTATTGTATTGTTGGTAATTTTGTTTGTTTAAAGCGTACACATCACGAAAGAGTAATAATCATAATCGTTAAGTAAAACTTCTCTTTTCTATTATGCAAGTTGCAAACTCTTCCAACCATTGCTTGCACCTGCTCTCGTCTCGTGTCTTTTCAGATCGATTTATCGCTATATTCTGACTAGATTTGCATATCGTAACGTTTAATTTCGAATAATAATCTCATTTGTAGATATTCAAAATGGAATTTGTATCTTTTCTGATAGAATTATGAATTGTAAATAAATTGTGGAGTTATAAAGTTATTAAGCCACTGGCAAATTTATTTCAATAGAAATTATTCGAAAAAATATTACAGTTTATAGTAAAATGCATCTATTCATATTTCTTCAACTGTATCTATTTGAAATTGTAAGTTGGCATAAAATGTATCTAGAAAGACTTCGACAAAGTTATTTTGAAATAAATGCACATTTAAATTAGTTGGATGAGATTGTGAAATATGAAATAGTCGAGGTGACAATTTTGAAAAATTAAAAATTCAATACTGTTTCTAGAAAAATGGAATTTTTGCGCTTTTAAATATAATCACAAATTAGGGTTTTTTCAATTCTACAGTCTTAGAAAAGATCGTAGCTCATTATTTGAAGAAATGGTGGCAATTTAAACTGGATAAAAGTATTATTAATTCATGAAGCTTAAAGTCGACGACGTTCTAAAATGAATCTTATCAAGAATTGTAATGAAGGAAAGTAGCCAAATCATGCACCAGCTGAGTCGTTAGTAATTAAAAGCCCACTAGAATGCGAAATTCTAGTCATACTATTTATTACATCAATCCTCAACATTGATCAAAACTTTTGCAAATTTACTCTTCGAACCAATAGATTATCAATATTATCTCTAATAATAGTTTCGATCAATATCATAGTTGTGGTTGTTGCAGGAATTTGTCTATAGTTAAATTTGGAATTTCGGTAGTTTATCGAGAGATAATTCAATTTTTTGTTGTTTTGTTTTTGATAAGAGGAGGAAAATGTAGGACAACAGGTGCGGTAAAGCTCTCTTGTCATTTAGAGTTAGTAAAGAGAAAAGAATAACGAAAGTGGCTATCATCGCACAGAAATGATGCACCTGGCATCAGTGCAATTAGAGAATTGCTGTAATTCAACGTGAAATTAAATTGACAGTTTTATTATAAGGCTCCATCATAAAGCTGATTGGCTTCAACATCTCTCCATTCAACAATAAAAAGTTTCAACTAATTTCAAAATAACTAATATTTCAACTGATTTAGTTCGAAGTTAAATCTATAAAGCCACCAGAGAATAAAATTTAATTATTTATCGTCGTTGTTGTATTTTATTACAATAAAATAGATAAAAAGTTTTCCTATTAGTCACGATAAAATGATTTCACGTAATTATAATCGTTGCGACGAAATCAAATATTAACGTAATGATGGAATCGTCTAATTGCTTTTTTTCATGTAATTTATTCAATTGTGGAGCGTGAAAGCCAACAATTATCCTCCAAATTTCGGTCTTTCTTTTGAAAGCCATAATGTAGCACTCGGAAAATTTCCGAAGAATAGAGACAGATATTTTATATCGTATTTGAACAATAAATTTAAACTTTATTATTCGCTCTATAATCATTTTAATTTTGCTCTTTGATTTAGTATAATGAATTTTTTAAAATACTTTCAAGATAGAACAATTATACCATTATTAATGGTAAAAAAAACTCGACCATTTTCATAAAATCACTGTAGCATTTTTTGGAGTTAATAATTTAGAGAATTATAATTTGGAAGTGGACCACAAACCGAAATGGGAATTATTGTGTGGAAATGTCGGAATGTTGGGGATTTCGAACAAAAACCGAAACACTATTATATATCAATTCGAAAATATCACTTAGTTCTCAAAATTTCGAAAAAGTTTAAAATATCCGAATTTAGGGCAAATGAGCGATAATCGATGAAAGTATGACAGAAAGGGCTTAAAACAATCCTATCAATCCACAACGAATTGTTTGATTGGCGTCAAATGTCAATTTAATCACGCTTTTTTTATAATTCATATCGATAAATTATTCCAAAGCTTCAATCAAATCAATCTAAATATTGTTTTTTTCAATTATGCATTACTCTATTGTCGCTCAATTTTGAAAGCTTGAGAGATTTTCGTAGTGAGCTGTCATTGGCCAGGGTCGTAATTTCACTTGTAAAGCTTTGATATTTAATGAGCCCTATTCGTTTGTTTTGTATCAAGTATTAAGAGTTACTAGGGCGTATCCGCATCAATTCTTAACAAACTTCAAAGACTTGTCTCAAAAATTCTTCTCCCAAGGGCTTATTTTATTTCGATAACTAGCAACTAATTAATTATTAATTCTATTTTTTCTCAATTATCATCGGACTAATGGTGAATCTTTTTTCTGTTTGAAGACTGGAATTATATTTTTTCACACAGTCCAATTTTGATTTAATTTTAAAAATGCGGAAATTTCGTTGTAATTGAGATATTTTGATTGCTAAATTTTAGAGAAAACTAGTTGTAATAATTTTATCGATTGAGGGTGAAATGGTTTGATTGTAGTTCAATAGAACAGGGTTGTAGGTATAAGAATTTTCCGTTGCTATCTGAGGACAGTTGGAAACTTGATAAGACTTTATTGAACAACTTTACTTTCATAAAGAGCTTTTCGGATATCATTATCATTCCAAACAAGTTAACGCAATTTATCGTTGTCAACTTACTAACACAACCCTAACAAACCAACCACTACCATTACTATAGTTAATTGCCCCAAACAAAATACACAAATAAATTTTCAATGTTCAACAAACATTATTCAATAGTTATCCATAATCGAGTCAATTTTGATATTATTTGTATGTTGTTGAAATTATCATTTTAAAATTTGTGTCTATCATATGGATATATATTTGGGTAAAAAAAGTATGTCAGTCTCTCTAAATAATTTTTCAACTTGATGAGTTTGTGCATAAAGTTCATATTGTCTCAACATCCATAAAATGGCTCCATGAAGTTTGATAGGGTGGTAATCCAATTATGTTTGTGTAGCGTAAGATTGCCAAACTGATACTCGAACTTGATACAGTTTTACACCAGCCAGAGAGAAACGTCTCCTATTTTGAAAATGAAAACTCATCAATTGAAATTCCCACAGTACAGCGACTCTCAAAATTTCACATTTAATCTAATAGATTCTTTCTCTCAGTAGAGTCTTTTGCTGCGAATTTTCAGACGGTTAGATCAAATTTTTGAAAGTATTATTTGAACAATAATTTTTTTAATAAATTATCAGTTATAAACAAATAGGTGATATTTGCTTTTATTTATTTTAAAATTTGCTTTGATCGTTTTAAATTGAAACTGAGATCAAGATAGCACTCCTTCAATGAATATAAGTTATATTAAAGTTGTTTGTCAATAATCAGTTCCTTTGAATTGGATTAATTGCTTTTTTTATGGTTGGTTAAATATCTGGCATTTATTTAATAATAATTCCTCCCTTTGTTTTTATTGGAGTTTATTGCGAATTTTAATAATTTTCTTATCGTACTCTAGCTTATTTTATTTATGCGATTTTCAATAATTTGATATTCGAACAGTATTGTCAATTATAAAATTGATTTAACCAGTTAATTTATTCCCAGTTTTATCAATCAAAAATGAATGACAGGTGAATTCGACTAATAAATTGAACCTAAATTACAACTGTACTATGTAAATATAGAATAATCATTATTTATTAAATAAAAGTTGAATCTAATTGGGATTGTAGAAATTAATTTGTAATAAGCAGAATGTCAATAATTATCAAATTTAATAATTCACGTATATAAAGCTACACGTCAACTTGAGCATAATTTATATCATTTGATGTAAACATAAATCGAATTTGATTCATATGGTAGATAATCATCAAGAGAATCATTGGTACTAGGATTCTAAATGTGTTTTTACAAATAAATAGGATCATTATTGTCGAATTGTTGGAATCGAAAAATATTTGATTTTAATTCAATTAACAGTTCAACGAATCTATTTGAATGATTTATTGTAGTTAATTTCGACAATTAATCGAAAATTGTACTGTTTTCCATTCGAATGAACAATTTTTCTAACAAAGTTGCGATAGATAATTTGTTCATTTTTAGAATGCAATAACAATAAAACAATATAATGATAGCCATAATGTCATCTAAAAATATTACAATATAAACTAGATACTGTTGTATTACAATACAAAATTGAATTAGAATATATATAAAATTTTATGAGAAATTCACCAGATACCACCGAATCATCGAGTCGTTCGCTAGTAAATAGATAATAATATTTAACATAAATTTGATATATTCAGACTATCACTACTATTCACCAAATATTCCATTGTAATTTGATGATAGGTCGAATATTTCTTCAAACAAATTCAATTATTTTACGGATATTACAGTTTCGAGAATGTTTCAGCTCTATTTTTTCCGACAACTAGAGTTTTATCTATAGCTGGAAAATGTTTGATTTCAAGAACTTTTTCTGAAGTAATTTATGAGTTGAATAGTTGAAATCTCCACGACAGCAATTATATCGTAGGTAGTTGTATTCACCAAGTCTAAAGTGCATATTTTATCATAATATTCAAATCTAAACTTTCTAAATTGACCATCTCGATATAATTCATTATATCGATGTCCATCTTTGGTAGTCTTAACTATTTATTTGTGCGAGTTTCAATGTATTTATGAAAAATTCATCTATATTTTTGTTTGTTATTCCAACTATTAGTTAGTATTGATGGGGTTTCTTTAAAAGTGTAAAAAGTAGTCGAAAAATCGAAATTTGTGGTAGTAAATAGTGGTAACAAATCGTAGTAATAATAGTAGCAGAGTAATCATTAGTTTTGTATGCGAATGGAATTTAGCCTGAAATTAAAGATGTAATCTACAATGAAATATTCTAGTTGTGGTGCAATATATCGATTTTAGTTATAAAATTGTTGTCCATAACTATAAATACCGAATGTTGACTACTATAAAATACAGCAAAATCAAAGGCTTATTCCATTAACTCCATATAAAATTATTATTTTTTTTATATATTTTAATATGACATTACCAATCTTGAAATTAATTACCGCAACAAGAGCTAGCATATTCGTTAACTAAAGACACATTAATCAAGCCGGCAACTTTTAATTATTATCGTACTGAACTTTAATTAAGTTTAGAATATGGTTTCGAACAATCAAACAGCAATACCAGGTATTTATAAAGGAAGGAAGCCAGCATATAGATTTATACGTTGGTTTTCCCTTATTTTTATCTCATTTAGTTAAATGAATCAAAATAACAATATTGTAGGAGTTGTTGAACTTATAATAGCCATATACATATGGACATGAATCTATTATAACTGTTAATATCTATTGATTGTTCTTAGTTTGGATTAGGAGCCAGAAGCAATTTCCTTCTCCACAATAGTCGAAATTATAATTAATTTCGTGATTTTTGCAGGTTGCTTTATCTAATCTCCATCTTATTTATATTGAATTTATAAAATCGAAATTTGATCGTATTATTAATAAATTGTCTTTTATATAGACCAATAATATTAGAACATGTAAGGCCGATAGAATAGCCACAAAATCCTTGTAAAAGCTAAAACGATATTACGCCCCTCCAACTATCCTAAATTGCCAATAATAGTTGCCGTCTTACCTTTTTAACCCGGCCATATCGGCAATGTTCCTAAGGCTAAACCCCCCCATCTACTACCATTAACCGAAACCTTTAACCCTCTTGACCTCTAGACAAGAGATTAGCTAGATATTTATCAAAATAAAGAGGGAAAAATTTTTGAAATGAAAGTAGAATACCTGAATCTCAACTCTAATCATTCAATTTCACTACATTGATATTATTTTTTGATCATCGAAAAAGTTCAAATCGTTTCTATTCTATTGATATTTGACTAGGGAATTTGGGATTATGGCAGAGTGACGTAATAGAAGAGAATGTAATAGTTCTTCATGGGCTCGCTACGACCTCTTAACTTGAGTTTGGAATAGCCATGCGATAGACCATTAAGTCCAATGAAGCTCGTTGATGTTTGAATGTTTCCTTTACTACACTGTTGTTTCTCTTCCTTATTTCATCCTTATCATTGTCTTTGTCTTTGGATAACAACAGTTCTGTAAGATACTGATGCTGAACGCAAGTGAAGAACGTGTCTGGATCGACACTATGACTGTTATATGAGTTGGGAAAGTGACGTGTCGGTAGAATGATTGGGTTCGTGGTAAATAGACCAATATTGGAACGAAAGCCAGATTGTGGTCGTTCCTGCTGAACATATTGATTTTGTGTCGACAAATTGCTCGTGTTTCACATTTATGATGGTTATTTGATTTGATAAAACCAAGACTAACTCAATATTGTAATTTTCTATATACTCATATAATCGTAATATAATAGAGAAAATTGACAGCTTCCGGTAAAACAGTTATCAAGCCTCAAATGTAGAAGTGAAGTAAATAAGTTAATAATATACAATACAACTGTCATCTTTTATGACGAACAAAAAACTTCCATCTGTTCCAAAATATGCCCGTGTTTTTTTTTTTTTTTTGCATATATTCCGGTCCGATCTTTTGTGATTTTTATAAATAATAATAGAAAAAATTTGTAAAGTGTCTGGAAAATGTGGCTGGACAAAAAATGGAACAAAAAGTCACACAATTCACTTGAGAATAAAGACGAAAAGCCACAAGAGATTATATTGTGTATCTATACATATATATTGGAAAAGGACAAAAAGTTATGCATGAACGAATATGGTATTTTCAATAGATTGAACTACTGTCAGTACGCCTTCAGGATACGATTAGA
Source organism: Stenodera caucasica (assembly GCA_037414795.1). Lineage (NCBI taxonomy): Eukaryota > Metazoa > Arthropoda > Insecta > Coleoptera > Meloidae > Stenodera > Stenodera caucasica. Next base: position 52,455 of record JAZBGZ010000200.1, on the reverse strand, counting down.
TTATGTTCGATCAACATAGCGAATAGAGAGAGATTTTAGCATAAAACTGACGTTGAATATACATATGTTTGGGGAACAAAGAGGGAATCTCACTAGAATTGTCAACAACTCCCCACTAACATGTGACAACTGACTTTTATAAAGTCCATTTGACGACAATTGGTGGCAGCCACAACAACCCCCAGTTAGAAGGTTGTCTCCAATTTACAAGATACAAAAAGATTTATTATCGTCATAGAGATATTTCAACAGTGAGAAATTCGTCGCTAAATCGTTGAAATTTATTAAATCTATCGTGCACGAAATACGACCCTATTACGTTGATAATTTTTATACATCTAAATAGATACTTTTATGTACATTGCGGACAATGTAGATGCTAACATTCTTGGCAGCAGAACATGATTCAACCATATTAAACAAGTTTATATTCTTTATAACTACAAATGTAAGCGCATGGGGGTGGAAAAATAACAGAGCATCGACTCAATATCAAACTTTAGTGCTCTCTTTATGGATTTCTATCATTTTTGATAGAGTTGCAGTATTTTGCGAGTTAAAATAGTGTTGTATTTTAGATTATCAACCACTATTCGATATTAGAAATGTATCGCTTTCAACAATTGTACAGAGTTAATTAAAACTTGGAATTTATTGCATTGTCTTCCGTCGTCGTCGCATTTACTCTGATTAATTCGAAATAAAAGAACTTTTCCAGCTTTTCAATCTATGTCTTTCATGTAATAATGGTAGCAATAGGCGGCAAGAAAACAAATCGGTTTTTACGCTTTCAACTAATATGATCATAAATTTACTTCTGAATAATGGCAGTCATCTTAAGCTTTACTATACTATGTTCAAACAAACGACACCCCCTTCTATAGCAATTCGTTAATTCTTGTTCTACTTATTTGTCTTGGATTTTGCACAGTTGAACTAATCTTATCGATAAAGGTCTGTGATGAACATTTTTCAATAAAACGAAATCGAATCAATTTCTACCTTACAACTCATCAGCAATTTTGTAGATATATCGATTGGCTATTTTTATTGGATTTGTGATACTTTGACATCATTACCGGATTTTATTGGAGTGTTGCATTGATTCTCGAATCAGATTATTTGTAAAATGCCTCATTATTTTCGAGATTTATCCACTATTCTCATCAAATTACAGGAGTAGATTATCGAGTGCCAATATTAGAAAATATTTTATAAACTTTTCGAGTATTATGACAAATTGGATAATATCCCATTTTTTATATTCTCTCTCGCTTTTATTTATGGCACTTTCTTCGAATAGGCATTCGAAACAGATGATGCAGAACATAAATCGAGCCTGCAGCTTGCAATAAAATTACACCAATTTATTAAGTACAAATACGAAAAATTAATGTAATCGTTCAATATTTTCCCGAATTTTGATGTTGTTCCACTTGGTTGATTCGACTAAAGATTTTCGATCACAAATAGCCCGTTTATAAGGATGAAAGCTCAATGGTTTGTAGAAGATGAGGCAGGACGTAAAGTGGTCGGACTAGGATTAATCATTGCCTTGAGGATTTACTGGTTCATCTCTCGTCCTAGATTCAGATGCATGCTAACAAAGGATAATGCAAGAGCACTTTAGACGAATAACGAATTGATTAATTAATTATACCAGAAGACGATACGAATGCCGCGCACGTTTGGTCATTCTATAATCCATTCCCTTAAACCTTTCAAACTTATAAACTGGTTTCGTGGATCTACTCTCGAACTTCTTCACCTAAGGAATCAATGGAATTTTAATTAGACCAACACGCTAATTTTCAACAAAAAAAAAACAAAAGTTTATCAAGAAGAATAGGGAATAACAAATTTGTAAATTGGGAAAAATATCCGATATCGAATGCCGTCTTTTGAAATATGTCCAAAAGTCGTCTTTTTCTCTCATGAACGAAGCTCTATTTTATCGATGCAACGGCACTAAATTAAAAATTGTTAACGTTCCATACTTGTCTTCAACATAAAATTTTTTTTATCGAGTTTTAAGTTGTTTTAAAGTTTGTACACAAACTTCAGACAAATTTGTCCCCTTTATAACCAAATCAGATCTATTTGGGAAATAACGACCGAAAATAATGGGCTTTTTTATATTGAGCAATTAATCAAAAGTGTTTTTGTTTCTAGTAGAGTTAAAATATATATTTTTTTGGCGTATCCCTATTGATTATTCACGAATATCAATAATTGGAGGTATGTTTGGAAACAACGGACCGATAACGGAACATTAGAATCATTAAACTAATTACGTATTCTCTGATTTAATTAGTCGCAATTATCCAAACACACCAACATTAACTATCATTATCGAACTTACACTTCAACAAACCAACAGCAATTCACTAACGATCAATTTCTTATCAATCTCAAGAGAATATTGCCTCTCGTTAACAATATAAGCTACTTGTTCTATTTGAACTTTAATTCTATTGAGACTCGCATTCATTTCTCACAATCAGAGAATTCAGCGGGAGAATAAAAAAAATCGGTACGAAATTCTCGTTTCATTTTGCTCATGTAAATAAATTTCTTTCGAAATACAATCATGATAAAATGGATCAAGTCGAGCAATTTGATGGACGAAATAGCTATATTCATTAAATTAGTCTGTTTTTGATGAAAACTCCATTATATTTTTTGCATGTTTGCTTCACAGTATAAATAAGAAAAAACATAAACTCTTCATTTTGTTCATATCAAACAGGCTAACAATTTATTTTGTTTTTTTACAAAAAAAAAGTCAATGTTTCCGTTATTCTACGACCGGCAACTTTTGCATATTTTATTAGACAACGTCTACAGAGGAAAAGAATGAAATTTAATAGGTGGAAAGAAGGAATTTTATAAAGATAAATGAAAATAACAAAAAGCATACTTGTGAATGGAAAATAAAAAATCTAATGAGTTTGTGGAAGTTAAGCGGAAGCTGCACTTGAATAGTTAATTTAAAATCGAGATCATCACACTACACAATTGACAGTTTTGAAGAAGAAAACAATTAAATCGAATTGGATCAATGTATACGATGCGAATCCTGATCCTGATCGCAGTTTCGATCTTGATTATTTTCTAGATAATATAGCCAGAATCTCTATGGAATCAGAAAATTCTTCTCGAGTATATTCAATTCAATTTTTAGTACGATAAACCTCTTGACTATCACTTCTCTAAAATGGTAGAGTCGAAAATCTCTTAGGAACAGAATAAGTAATTGTCTTGTCTAAGAGATCATCGTTCGACCTGACTCATGATTCATTTTATTGTCAATTTCCGAATTGAATCTTACCTGGTCGTTTTCTTGTATCAATCTCTATATAGTTTTGGAGGTGAGAACAAATCTCACTATCAGTAGAGGTAGAGATGTCGATGCTTTTTTTTATACGTGATGCTCAACTAAATTAATCATCGATTTCTGATCTTTTTGGAAGCAAAAAAGCTGTGATAATAATTGATATTTTATATCGAGCAATTTACAAAACACCATAACGTTTAATGATAGACTCAAGATCATTATCGTTACAAAGTTTAAAGACAACGATGATTATTGCGGCTAATAATTGACGAGAAACTGAGACTATAGGTAAAGGAAACAGCCATCTTAATCCCAAGGGTGACATTATTAAGTCTTTGCACCGTTTCCAACCATAAACGCAAACAATAACAATGTTGATGACAAAGACAACGACAATAGAACGACAACTTTAAAAAAATTACCAACATTTTTCCCCATCTTAACAAAAAAGATACTTGAAGCTGATTAAATGATGCTGTTGTCATAGCAACTGTCCACAACACTGATATCATTCGAATGAGAACCGCATGACACTAGATCGTTAACACCTGAAAGCGTGCCTAGCAACTTAACACTCTTTGGTGTTTGATAAAAAAAAAAAAACCGGGTCAAGACTCATCCTTGATTGAAGTTGGGTCAGAGAAAAAACAAAAACCAACAACTCCATGAATAGTAGAGTTTTGATTTGAATAGAATATTGTTGAGGAGTTGATAACGAAGAATGGGAATTGTGTCGAAAGTTATTTTGACGGTGTCGTTGTGAATTATAGTGTGATCTATCGTCTTGAAGGTATTTGTTTGCAAACAATAAGCCCACACCTGAAAAACACATAAGAATAATAAAGTTGCCAAAGTTCTCTTTGTTATTAAAATACGATATTATAAAAAGTTGAATCGATGTTGAGATGAATGAAGTTCCCATCTAAATTCAATAGTTCCCCCATTTTGTATAGCGAATTTCATTAGATATGCTTATATTATAGGAATAATGATAAGTACAAACTTTGAAATTGTCGTCATTTTATAAACGAATTACAGAAAAAGACGCTTCAATTGTTCATTGAGCAAGTTTCATTTTATATTTTGCCATTTAGAATATTTCCATTATTGTGTTTAACAGTAAGGAATAAGATGAAACAAGTGATAAGAAAATCACGTAATACGATTATTGCACTAAAATATAAATGAGAATAACGTTGTACGGTTGGATTTTCACCGATTTTTCATTAATGAAAATTTAACTTCAATATTTCAACGCTGATGGAGCGACTTCAAGTCACTTAAAATATAACGCTTCATCTATCATTTGTCAACGTACAAATTTTAATATTTCTCCCTCACCCACCCTGTTTTTTTTTCTGTTTTATTTCCATCAAATCAAATTCTATAATTATAAATCTGATTATGTTACATTGATCGTTGTTTATTCGATTGTAGTGTAAAAAACGAGCCTTATCCTCTTATTTATTTCATTGTTTCTTCGAGTTGATAATAGGAGAGCTTTTAACTTTGTCAACTTCAAAAAGGTTGAGCCAATGACCTAGACGTCTGAGCAGCTGGTCACAGTTCAGTCAAAGTCAGTCAGTTATCTGGGGTTTTTCACTTTAAAGGTCGAAATTGTATCGAAAATTCGTATAAAATTAACTGGAGAGAAAGCTGTAATCGTGATTAATTTGAACATTCTCAAAACGAAATCGCACGGTGGATTAGTTCGAATTTTGTTCTTCGACAACTTACAATGCTGCTTTAGTTGTAAGTGAGGTGTAATATGACTTGTCGGAAAGTTTCTACAATCTAAAGATTCTAAAGTATATGGTAATGGAATGTGGTGGCTTCGAAGTATGGATATAAGAAGCATCAAATATGGTAAATCTTGCAGGTGTACGAATATTTCGCCTGCGGTTTTACGGCAGAGATCTATAATGAAGTCAGAAGCTCAACTTTCGGCTTTCGACATTATTGCTGTTGGCAGTTGGTACTTTATAACACCTCTACCAATGCTTTAACGCTTTTTTGACAATATCAAGACTATTCTACAGAAACTCCTAATATACAGAGGATATCTTGAATTTTTCGATTATTCTAATGAATAATGAATTGGATCAATTGTAGTTGAACCGAAGGCGACACTTTTAGATTAATCTTTGAAACTTACTGGATAGTTAACTTTATCTCTCACAAGTCCTCACAATAACTTCTATTTGAAATTAGAGATTGGAACAATGGTCGCAATTCCGCCCGAATTTCCAAAGACTTTCCGTAATTGTCTCGATTATTTTAATCATCATTAGCAACTTTCAAAATTTTATACATTTCACAGCTGAATCTCTATCATAAAATTTCCTGCAAAATTATCAAATCCACAACTACCAAACGATTATCGTATCCAATCAGTTTTCATCGTGAAGATATTTCTTATGTAGATTCAATTAACAAAACATATTCCAATTGGTGCACAAATTTACTGTGAATAGTTTACTGCTAGGAAATGGAACTAGCAGGAGAACTTATATAGTTTGACCTGAGACTGAGATCAATTTGCAAGATTCAGTAACGGATTGTATATCCAGTTTAGTTCGAGTCTTGTTACAAGTTTGTTTATCCTTTAATTTCTGATATTTTGCCAATATCTAAAAGTAAACGATTCAAGATTGTAGCGACTACAATAGTTCGTTGGAGTTTAATTTATTTTAATTTGAAACTTAATTGAAATTGAGTTGGTGAATAAATGGTAGATTTCGATATTGATAAAATAAACGTTTTTCGGAATAGTCGTTATACATAGTTGAATAAATAAGGGCTGGTAAAATGATATTTATGTCCATGCAAACCCTGCTGTGGCCTGTTTGTCACTTTATCAACAATCTGCGGACCCACATCTTTACCATGGCCCAAAGGGACCGACAACGACCAAAAACACTATAATTAGTGAGAGAATAATTCTCAACATTTCAAATAACAAACATATGACCCACAATTAGTCAGAATTCTCTGAAATTTCCGGATTTATTCATCATATAAAGCGAATCGATCGATAAGCTGGGCTCGATTCGTTTAGATTGGAATAGAATCGAATATTTCTCTAAGGCGGTAATGCATTCATAACTTTCGATTGTGTTTGTCCTGGCCGATCCTGAAAGTATTCCGCACAAAAAATCTATATATCGCTTGTTCCCACTGAATAATATCGAGATAGCAATCTTAATATTGGTATCGTATAAAAAGGGCTATTCTAAATCGCAGGCAAATATTCAGAGTTCGAAGATTTTTTTATTTTTTTTATAGATCACTACAACATTCGAAAGTTGAAAACAAACAAATATAAACTATATATATGTATTTCAATAAAAGCTCCGGTTTTTGTTGTTGAAATTTTATTGGGAAAAGCCATGAGAATTTTTGTTCTTTATAACACCAGACTATCTCCAAGAGGGTTGATTCAATAATAAGTCTGGAAATAAAACGATTTGACTCGAGTTGAAGATTTTTGCTTTCCTGTAAAATTTTTGCTGGAATTCAAGATAATGACTTTTCATTTTAAAAGTGCACAGGATATTTATTTTTTCATCAAAGATTTCAATCTTTATCATTCGAACAACGGAAAGCTACAACAACGACGACAAACGTTTACAAACAAAGAAGAAAAAAATTAATGAGACTCCAATATCGGCCGATCTTTGTTTTTAATAAACTTCCTAACAGGATGGAGCTATTCGAAGTTTATTATTATTTTTTTTTTTTGAAAAACTCTTAAACGAAATACTTTCCGATCTCGATATCAATAAAGTTGAAATTGTAAGTCTATTAAACTGGGGATTGTTTAAAGCGTTTATGTTTCGTTTCGCAATTTTTCAGCTATCGTCATCCCTTCTCATCCCGTCAATTTTCTCATTTCGGGTAGGCTATGCTTGAACAGTAAATAGAAAGAGAGAGAGAGAGAGAGAGAGTCGAGATGAGTAAGTCATATTGAAAGATAATTGCATTAAAGTCCCATCTGATCTGAGAAATATCTAGATATATCTTGACAGTCCTGTGGGATAGAGCCGACTGAAATTGTTAGATTCTCTATGAAAATCTCAACTGAGCTTTCTTCGATACGATGTAAAATAAGAAAAGTGGTAGAAAAAAGAAAACTAAGTGATTAATTGGCATGTCACGTTGGAAAACAATACGTATTGCTTTACTTTGTTCGTCAAGTCGTTTTCTTAAATGCCATTGTAGTTCGAAGTTTGGCCGTTAATTTGCTAGGTAAATAATTTAAAACTTGCTTTCTCGTACTTGTTTTTCCTTTATTTTTATCCGTTATTTGGTTAGATTTGGGAAAATTTACTTTGAGGCCTCTGTTTTATTGCAAGTGATAGCATAGAAATTACTTTATTTAACACTAATTGGCTCTAAATCCTAGTTTTGGACGTTACCACAATCTACCTACGATAGTCTTGCGATATTTATTTATCCAATAAACTCTCGAGACGCCGAATATTGGAGAATAAATCCAAATTTGTTGGAATACTTCTAAATTATTGAAATTCACAAAATCATCACTTTGCCGATTTATTCCGTAATTATCAAGAAAAATGGGTGATCCACTACGACATGTTGGAAAATTTGGAAAAATTCGATAAAACTTTCCTATTCAGGACATGATAGATAGCTGACTGTAGTTTGATGATAGCAGTGCTGTCAAACATAAATTGAACAACAAATATTTCATTCTCTCTCACCACAAAAACTATTTGTATGAGAACCACAAAAAAAAAAAAATAGGATTAACTCAAATCCAAACAATTTTGTTTTAGTTTGCAATTGAAAAATTGTTCACATTATCCAATTGTCAAATGTTCAATTTTATTACAGTTATTGATGGTTGTAGATAGTCAAAATTAGATTGAACAGTGCCTATTTATCGGGCCATTCCTTTACGTATTTGTGTGGTTGTTGAAATAGGAAAACGTCGCCGAATTTAGAACGGCAAGGGAAAACTTAAAATCGACCCCTAACTGGATATGAACGATCCAGTGAAACATGCCAATGCTAAATGCTACATCTCCAAAAGGCGTGAAATTGCGAAGAATCGATTCGTCGAATTTCCATCTATGTATATCGAATATTTACTAGTATTATAAAGATAGATAGATTGATAGATAGAGATACATTTAGGGGGTAATATCAAATATATTTAGCCGGTTTATAGAGAACTTTGGTCATTTGATAGATACATAGAGATCGTACAACGATCACAACCAAATCGAAATACTAATGGCGCTATTCGCTCCATTTTCGATGTTCTATTTTCCAACAAATGGACGTACAATGTTCATTGTCCTGCTGTCGTCACCCTTGGATTTTGAAGAGATTTCCGATACAATAGAGTATGAGAAATAACTATTTTCATCGATCTAAAAGCAACTCTCTATCAGCAAAATAGATATATAGAAGCGGACTCGGTTTGAGAATAGTTCACAATAAAACTACTTTTATTACAGTTCTTCTCATATTTTGTTGTGTTTCTCAATAGCCGGATTAGCATAATGTGTATTTTGCATTAAAATCATACTAGACTAACTTTCATATTGAAAATTAAATTCACAGAACATCCACACAACTAAAATAGTGAAAATAACGTATAATAGAAAAAGAAAATGGAATTGTTCGAGTCCTGTATAGAAAGTATACCGGAAATTAGGAAGCAGATACTTGAACGAAAAGCTAAACTCAACTATAGAATAAAAAAACAACAACAGATAGAAATATTTATTCGAATTATGCGGAATGTTCTCCAAATTGAAAACTTCTCCTGATGAAACAACAACAAAAGTGCCTTGTTTTATCTTTAGTAGATTTGACAAAAAAAAAACAACAAAAAACTGATCTAGTAGAGAGGTGTTTAGCTGAATTTTCGGCTATAATCTTCCTCTATCATTTAATTTATGGACTCAATTCTTGCACAATGAAATTCCATTCACATTGCAATTCTAATTTACGATCAAATTTTTCAAATACAATTAAATTCCCGGATCATTTGCACACAATATGTGGCTATAATAAATTATAAATTTCATTCTATTTCCGTTTTGTTTGTTCTTTTATTTTGTCCCTACTTCGAACTAATTGAAGTGATGTCAGTAAACTTAATTA
>JAZBGZ010000200.1:12420-31791 GCA_037414795.1 Stenodera caucasica | reverse complement strand
TTTTTTTTTAATCAAAACAGAAAAATTTATCTTTGGAGAATTGTAGATTAAACCGTTGCAGCTGAGCATATTTCCTCCATTTTCCCCATTATTATGAATTTTATCGTTGTTTGTTGTGATAACTCAATGTTTTCTTGTGTGATTAATTCTTATTGCTGTAGTAACTGCCCTGATTGCAGTTTAAAACGATAACAAAGTTTGATAATTGCATATTTGTTAATGAAACAACATTCCTGTTGAACTAATTATGTTGTAAATTCTCAATAAATAAAACACAAAATTCTGTTTATCCACCTATTCATAAAGATAATTAAATTAAATCCTCCCTTATAATTAGAAGTGTGACCGTTCAGTATAATGTGTTAATAATTTTTATAAATAATATCCGGAAAGTTTTTAATTTGATAATAATAACGCGTAAATAATGGACCACCAGTTGGGACAATTATTCTAAAAACACCCTTATATTTCGGATGGAAATCATGGATAAATTCCCATTATTTACAAGTTGGGCTTGGTTCACTTACAGGTAGAATAAAAATATGGGCTGGAATGGGTGTTATTTTCTTTTATAGTGTACAGCCCATAATTTTATAAGAGAAACTCCCAGTTTGTGTTTTATGTTGACCTAATTCTTACTATTGATCAACGAAAATATTCAAAAATTTTGGGATAAATTGGAATATCCGTGGAGTGTTATTTTCCATACGCTAATAGGTATAATAAAAATCAAAAAAAAAAAAAAAATTGCGAATTTGATCGGTAAAGAAAAGAAATTTGGGAAAGTAAATATTGTTTTATGGGAGCACGAAGTAGATAACTAACGATGTAAAAAGGACATTGACTAGACGACGAACGGACGTAAAAAAAGAATAGAAAACGGAAATTGGCTGCTACGTGTATGGCCATCGTTCAGTAATACGACCCAGTGGACGTTACTCGCCCCCCAATTCCACTACATAACCATCTTATTCGTCCTTTGGTCGAATTTTTTAACCCTTTTAGTATTTTTCTGTTTTTTTTTAATGGCTATTTTTAGACGAGTGTATTCGATTATAGTACGGCGGAAACCCATTAGCCACTAATCATTAAACATTAGATTTGTTCTGTGGATGGATTTGGTGGATGAATTCAACTACCATCCTACCTATTAACCCCATCGAATCTGACCTCAACCCTACAACAATCACACAGTTCGGCCAGCTTTAATGATTGTAATTATTTTAGTCGATCTTTCTCCACAAACAACTAATTCAATGAAAAATCGCCAATCGAACACTTTTACAATCAATTTGTATTAACCAATGAAATTTATGTAGACGATTTGTGTGTATATTGTCGACATTGAAATAATCTGTATTCGATCAATTTTAATTAGAAAATCGACAAAATCAGGGCTTTGTCTTCCGACAAACTCTTATAATAGAAGGCCGAGATGGGGATCGAGATTTATCGGATCGTATTATGTATACTTTGACCGTGGATTTATACCCTTCAATTTAGTGAGTCGTTGATTTTATTGCAACGTCCATTTGAAAAGCTCGTCCCAAGATTAAATCTGGTTGTTGTCACTTGTTATATATAAACAATTTAAAATCGTCAGTTATGGGAAATTGATAAGTTTTGTGCAATTTTCTGCTACCGTTATATAGAATTTTATGCTTTCACATTTTCACAAAACTGTTTGGACTTTTACCAGGAGATCAGCATATCAAAGGATTTATATGAAAATAAATATCCATATCTCTTTGGCAATCGTTGCACACAGTTATTAGTGCCTTTCGCACACATCCTCCTAATTCACACTTTTATTATACATGTAAATTCAATTCTATCAAATTTATTGCTGTAGTCTACCTCTGTTACATCCCTTCATTCTAGACAATTCAAATTCCAGTAGAAACCGCTATCTGGAGAGATTAAAGGTGTTGAAACTACGATAAATTACACAATATTTGAATCATTTTTATAACAAATCCAGGCTCTACTATAATATGAATGCTTGAAGGCAAGAAATTGTCCCCTATTCAACCATCCCATTATTGTCAAGATGACTGTATCACCAATTCCCTTAGGAGTGCCAACAATTGAAAATCCTCATTGGAAATACAATTTTCGACGACCAAATTTCGATGATAATAACGATAGTCCCCTTAAGCACTAGATACATGTTTGTCCTATTATTAATGTTGTGATTTTCCGTTTATATATATGTATATATGTGCATGGTGAAATCCCTCGACAATCCTATTGGTTTTATAAATGCATCAAGCCCTCTAGCGAGCATTCCAAAAATAAATCCGAAAAATCCATCATTATCCATCCTCAATATTCGAATATACGAAATAAATAGGATTTTGCACGAAAAACTTGATTATATCGTGCGAAAATGAACAATTATTTCCAACAGTTGAAGGCGTGTTTGATCGTCAATTTTCAATTATCTCAGTCATACTAGCAATTTAATGATAGCTAGCAATTCAAACTTTTTATTGTCTATCCGATTGTTTCGATTAAATCAACAATAAATGTTGCATCCACCAATTCTCAAGTCGATTCATTGAATAATTTATTTCTAAATGCAGTTCAAATTTACTTTACAACTCAGATAAGCAACGATTTGATAATTAACTCAACAGAAACCTCGAAACACCATTTAATTTGTTCTTCACAGATAGAAGAGACATTCCTTAAACAATTCCCTTTCTTCGTTTTACCCTCTTTAACATGTATTTACTATTGTTCCAAATTTTACCCAAGAGAAATGAATAAGATAATATAAACAGATGCTATTAAATTTTAAAGACTAATTAAATTTCCTTTTTGGAAATTGAAATCATTTATGAATTCTAAACAGGAAAAAGTACAATTCCTCATTTATAAATGAATCTCTAAGTTAATTCTATCAGAGCTGTGCTATTTGAATAATTGCGAAGTTTACACAAAAGATGATTAGTATTCGGATCAAGTCACCATTCAACTCCCATCTCCATCGATGAATCAATCTATACTTTCCAATAATTGGGATAAGATGGACACGTTATCAAAATTTCAAGTCTCGATATTATTGCTTTTGATTTATTTGATTGTATTATTCGAATAAATCAAATTTCTGTTATTTATCTGAATAATTCGATATTTGAAAATGACAGTTTGGTAGGAATTGCTACGTCGTTCAAGGTTATTCGAACCTTGTCAAAAAAAATTCTCCTCATAATCAATAACGTTGTATTCATCTATATGGTTGAATAAACTTGTTCAAAATACAAAGCTCCCGTTTCTTTACGTTTTACATCTCTATATTTCTTTAATGTCAATATTTTTGTTTATTTTATTTGTGTTATTTTTTAGATTGGTATGAATGAAAAATCTAGTACTGGAGATTATCAAGTCTGTTTCGAATGAAATTGCAATACAGCTGGCTTACGGTGGCTGACAGGGATTAACTTGAATGAAAAGGGGTGGATGAAATTCCCATCGGTCCTCGTCATCATTACACTATATTAATGTATCGTCGCCGGGTTTTTTTTTTTTTTTATTATTCTCTATTTCAACCCTCATAGAAGCGAAAAATTCAATATCCATTCTAATATATTCGATTTAATGAGTGCGAATTGCTTTTTCTCAGTCAGTGTGGATCTTTGCGTCAACAACGATAATTCGATCTTCAGTAGCTAAGATTAAGCGTGATTGTTAACGTGAGCGTTAATGCTGCGGATTTCCTGTATTTACAGTAGTTGTAATTTCTCATCCCTCTACTATACTAGAGGGATTTCCCATTGGAAATATTTCAATTTTTTACCGGTTCGAAACTAGAAAGTTCAAAGAACGCTTGGAGTTTATTAGTTTCGAAGAAAACAAATCGAGACGATTTTTGAAATTGTGGAATTTTTTTTTTTGACGAATTCAATACAAGTGAAACTCAACATTTGGAAATATGTCAAAACAATTGAGAATAAGCGTCATTCGTGGTTTTTACTCACTTTGCGAGATTTTAACATTCCCGAGGGAGTTTATGTTACTTTTTGATCGGATATCTGTCAGAATGTAGCTATTAAGAGTTGGAAAATCGCCTCTAATAATGTTTCATCCTCTAGATTAGATAAGGGCTATCGGTGAATACCGAAAATTTCTGTATCGTTTCTATTCTATTTGATTATTTTGACAGGACGAAAATCATCAGAAATAGCGCCAGATCGAGTTGTATTTTAGTTCTTGACGTTCCAAAACTCCTATCATTGCATCATCATTATCGTCATGATGTTGAAGTTAAAGCTGCTGATTGCATCTATTCGTCCTTAGTAAGGATATATTCCGGTATCGTCCTTAGTCCTTGTCCTGCGCTCTTACAGTAGTGGGGGCTTGTCCCGGGCGCAGCCGTTTCTACCACAGTCTCTAGCGCGCTCTCGCGGTAGTTACCTCTCTCTGTATTATTCTATTTCGAATTCTTGACTAAAAATTTTACTAAACCAACATCGATGTCTCGTATAAATCGCGACGTTATCCGCCACTGGCTGTGATTGATGGCACAATCAGTGACACTATTGTAAATATAGTTGGCAACATTGTTCATATAACTAATTATGCTAATCAACAGTCTAATGGAATCTTAAAATTAAAATTTCATTGTCAAGTGTTTGAGTGAATGTGTGTTGGATAAGACATGTCTGCAATCTTTGCCAATATTTTAACGGATACAAATCTCTCCGACACACCCATTGATACTTCTTAAGAAGTTAGTCTTCTGAGAAAAATGTAAATTTCAATGCATGTGATAATTGTTTTAGTTGATTTGATCAAACCACCTCGAAATCTAGCATACTTAATCAAACACTTTCACTTGAGAAGGAACATGTATTAACTTGAAAGATTTCGTGTACAATTCAGACACGTAAAATGCCGGCTCATGATTAGTCCTTTCAAATTATTTATAAAGCTCTCAATATTTAGCTGTAAAGTTCTACATTTAACAGCATAGAATCAACAATAATTTATCTCGTCTAAGATCTAACTAAATTTCACCTAATTTCGATAGAAAATTGCACAAAAATCGATTGCTTCTAATTGAAGGAAATATTTCTTGAGAATTGCTAAAGTCTAAAAAATCGATTGCATCCAACTCGATACTTCCTAAGCAATATACCGAGTCACTGAATCATTCTAACAACAACGTTGATTTAAACCGGAATTGCTGCAATTGAAACTTGAAATTGAACTACTTGTTACTCTTAGGTATCTCAAGAGCCTCAATTGAACTATCTATAACAAGTTAAATCTCAATTAAGTCTCTTGAAGAACATTAAGTAATTTAAAATAAAAGAATAATTATGTTGAGACTATTATTCAATTGATTATTGATTTAGATTGTGATAATTGAGAATTTCTCGCGAGAATATTATACGTTAATGCGAATTATTGTTCATCTCTCTATTTCACTGTTGTTCGTTATAAATTTGATTTGGATTCTAGCGAGGTAGTAACGACATTAATCATAATTGTTTACATATACCGTGATGCTTTTGGTAAAAACCAGACCTGGCTTATGATTTATGAATGGTGCAATTCATTTATAACACACAAGCAAATTTTTAATCGTCCAAGTATTGGATATCTTTTGTTATTCGTCAACAACAATTTTTTTTTTTTTTTTGAATACAACACCATTTCACAATAGTTTTAAATTCATCATTGTCATCGAATATCAGTGATATTGCCAAATTGTCAAAATTTTTAAAGAACAATAATGACGATAGATTTTGTAACAATAATAATTGAAATTGAAATTTGAAGGTTCATTCTAATCGAGTACGGCTGGAAGTTCAATTGACACGAATGAACGAATGGAATTCTTCTAAAAAGGGTTACAAAGTAATTTTGAATGAAAAGGCTCGAAATTCCTCACCATTATTTAGACGAAGTGAAGTGTTATACTACTCAAAGGTGGTCCTTTTTGTCCTTTTTTGTCCCTTTTCACCCTATTAATTCCGCTTTTGTACGATAAACTAAAGTTTAATATCCTAACAGGCCATGTATCATCGAGCAAAAAGCACCGGTCCTTATTCATAAAGGTGTATTAATGCAATAATTTACACAAATTCGAGTTGTTAGATCATATTAATAACAAATAACAATCAATAATTCTATTATTTATCGAAATTTATGAGAGGAACTAAAATTATCGGTAGATATAATTGACTTTTTTTCGAGCTTCTTGTTGGAATCTACTCGATCGAATTAGAGCTTGATTGTGAAATTTATAGGCGTGAACCAGAAAAGGTCCCCCAAAAAAAAACAACAAACGAATGCGAACAAGGGATATGAAGTGATAAACGACCTGAAACTTGAAAAATTGTACAACAGAAACTATAAAATTGATTGAGAGGATGAAAGACATTGAAATAAAAAAAAATAACAGACAACGGAGATAAAATAAGGGAAGCTTAACCTTTATCAAAGCTTTCTCCAGTTTGCATTCGAAGCCTTTTCTTCGCAAAATTGAAATTTTATTGAATTCACAAAACTATCCGTTCATATGAAATTCAATTATAACCAACATGAATTCAATGCTTCTGTTAATTACTGCTGTTATGTCAACAAATATTGCATGTAAAACATTTCCTATTAACTTGCAAATGCACATAAATTGATTTTCTGATCAATTTAAACTCCCATTTCCGTTTCTTCAATTGAGAATTTCCGTTCTTGCAGCACAAAATTCCATATGAATATTGCTTCGGAATTTGGTCTTATTTTGAAAACTTCATCGTTAAGTTAATGGTGTTTCAAGTTTCAATGCAACAATCTCGAAAAAAAGTCAATTAGAATTAAATTCGAACGCGTAATTGAAAATTAATTGATGAAATTCAATATTATTGAATACGATGGTAGATGAGAAAATCGGAAAATATCGAGAGAAATTCTAATAAAAAGTTTATTGGTAGAAATTGTGCGATAATCGGGCAGAGTCGCCCGGCGCATCCACCAAAATTAGCCGCTATGCGATAAAATCTAAATTCGCCGTAAAATCTCACTTTGACTATTTTTTTTCTATTTTTTTTTTTCAATTGACCTATAAAATTAAGACTTTAGTGTCGATCGAGTGTAAACTGAACAAATTACAATCGAATTTTAGTTTTTAATCAGGAATTCTATTTCAATAATCCCTTATTCAAGTATACGCAATATTTCTCTATATTTCCAACAAAAATCATTCAATATATAATATCATGTCTTTATCTGTTCAACCAATAGTTTATTTCAATGTTTCTTTGTTCTATGTTAAGCTTGGTGTTATTCGATCTTTCCTATATTCTAGTTCCTTTTGAGTCTCATTAGTTTAAATAAAGCCGATTAAATACTGATCATTAGACAAACCGGATATAAAATCTTTTTTGTACAATTCCTTGAGCAACAATTCTTGTTTGATGTGAATCGATTTTGACAGTCATCGATTTTTATTGTTATACGTAAAGTTCGTTTTGAATTTCAATGAAGTTAGACATAGAAGAAACGAATAATGCCTGGAAAACTTGGACTATTATTATACTTTACGGGTTATTGCACAATTAGGTTTCCCTGTCTATATTATAGAATATAAACAATAATGGCATTAGTGATAGAATAAAATTTCAATAATATCCCGAGATTCATTCGATCAGTTTTACATTAGTTTGGTTTATTCTAAAAATAACAAACTTATTTATAAATCTGGTCGGCTTATAGGGTAGGTGTGTGTAGAGTAAATTGAATTGGGATTTTCTCTAGGAAACTTTCTACGAATGACAGAATTTTGTTTTAGTTTCTTTAGTTTTGTTACTCCGTTGAGATTCGTTTGATTTTCACACATATTGCACATACTGTACGAAATTGTAGCCAATTAATAAAGTTTTTTCTCACTCACGGAAAGTTCTAATATTATTTTTGTCTCATAGTATTTTTGTGGGGAGTAAATAGGATGAATCGATACCAACTCTAAATCATAATTTTCTCACAATTCCGTGTAGGCAATAAAATATTGTCTCCACTTGCAATATGAATTGTAAATAATCGCAATTTATTCTGATAATGTCTATAAGAAAAAGCTTGATGTATGAGCCGCTTCACTCGAAACTCAACATCTCAAGTTAACATTCAATTTAAAATAGGAACTTAGTCTATTTGAGTCGATTTCCTCGTCTCGCTCGCTCTCCACAAATCATTCCAATTGTCTTTGGTCTTTTCACAAAAAACCTGATGTAGAGATAGTGGTAGTTTGAGAATTTTGGCACTTGGCATCAACATACTACGAGTAAAACGTTTCGTAGAAACATAAATAATAAAAATCGAACTCCATCTCGAATCGTATGAAAATTTCAGTAATATTTCACTGCAGTTATTGTTCTGTCGGTAGATAGATTGCATGCATTGAAAAAAGTCACGAGAATTCAACACAAAACCAGATCGAAAAGCCGATTTATGCAGAAAATTATAATTTTCTTGTCGCTATTGTTAAATTATTCAATAATTCTATTGTTGATATCGTGTTGTGGTAGTCCTATTAACTCACGTCGTCAATAACATTTTATTTTTATTTGAATGCAGTTGAAATATCTGCATTCGGCAATTTTCACATATTTTTTTTTCATTGTTAACGGAAGTGAAATCGCGCAATCGCTTCCAGTTGGAGTATTGTTTAGTTATTAAATTACCAAAATTCGGTAAGCACGCTCGTCTACAGACTCGCTACATAAATTATATTCCGGATATAATGCAGCAAACACAAAAAAAAATCTATGTATATGGCAAAATTGTAAAGCAACTCGATATAAAGAACGAGAACATTGAATACTTCTGCAAAGTAAACTAGAAATATGTTTTCAAGCTTTCCGGATTAGGATGAATTGAAATTGTACAAATGTACTGGAAATGGAAACTAATCATGAATTACTGACTCTTCAAATATTTAATAAATAAAAAATTTAACAATCGTATACGAAATTTTATGGAGCTGTTTAAAAATTATCCTAAATCAAACAACGATTTGAATAATCATCCAACTTTCAACAGTTGAAAATTGCCCGTATTTAGCTCGATCATTAATAATTCTATTATGCATTTAATCGGTCATTAATCATACAGTTGAATAAAATAATAAGTTTTTGCTATCGTTAGTCAATCACGGCGTTTTGTTAGGATTCGAGTATAAAAAATGCTTTGTGTACATTTTATTCAATGCTCCTATTTGCGTCAGTTTTTCATCAGACGCGTCCTTTGCCAGTTTATAAGATGACAATCTGAGACGTTCAATATTAAATTTCAATTTTATCGCTATTCGCATAAAATCTTCACATCTCTTGCATCTGCATACATATCAAAGTGGTTGCACAGTTTTATGACTCTTGGTGTTTCAGCAACCATGAACATTCCTCGAATTACAGTCGCAGAAGCATTGAGATTTATTATTAGGTAGTCAATGTAAATAGCATGCTTTTCATGAATAATATAATTTTAATTTTAAATTTCTCGAAACTATAATTGGTCGATTTATATTGTGAAAATGTTATTGAATAGCTAAGCCATTTCCTAATAAAATCAGAGCTGTATTCACGACTTTTATCGATTACTATTTGTCTGTCTTCATTCATGCATTATCGTTACGGCTCCACAACCACGAATACATGTATAGAAAAACACATTAATGTTAAATCCGCCTCTATTCCCTACCGAATAATACAATAAATACGTTTTTTGCTACAACTCCACTCTTCGAACAATAATTGCAACTATTAATTTTTTTTTTATTGGTAATTTTTGTTTATTTCCGCGAAATTACGCACAATGTCTAGATTCGTCTGTCGTTGACAGAAATTTGACGATTATAGCAACAGTACGGAAAAATTGTCATGCTGTTTGATTATTTCGGCGTCTTTTTTTTTTTTTAACAGAAATAGGCGCGTGAAGGCTTCGACGATAATTTTCCAGTTCTCTGATTTTTTGGTAAAGTAATACAAGGCATGTCAAGTGTGTGGAAATTTATGTCATCTTGTAGAAAGTTTATTTGCGCCCGGCAATCCCTAGAGTGTATACTCCGCCTTATATGAAGGTGATAATTTTATGATGCATTTTTATTGTTTTACTTTTTATTTATTCAATTCAGCTAGTTAATGTAGAAAATGTGTTGGATTCAATTAAACTAATTGAGCGCAAATACCAAAGCTGTCAGTAATGTGATAAATAATTGCGATTAAACTAGAGCCTCGTTATGTAAATTTTGTTTCAAATGCAAACAAATCATTACAATATATAATAGGTATATGTTTGTTTTGTTATGTAACATTAAATCATCGTGAAACTGTACAAAACAAAGATTTCTCTCAACTTTGTACGTCAGTGAGGTTATATAAAAAAAAAAACAAATATCTTAGCAATTAATCTTTAAAATATATAAGTCTCTTGGGTACAGTCTATCGTCATTTGGCTCGAAATTTCCTATTTGTCCCAACTGCGACTCTAAATAAATAGCTAATGATGTTCAAGTCTCAGAAACGGACATTTTTTCGCAACTCTATTCCAATTTGAAAAAAATCAATGCTACAATTAAATAGAGCATAATATTTGTCGACATTCCTATTAAGGTGCGACTACCCTATTTAGTATAGTTTATATTTTATACCGAGTCATATAATATGACTATATGACATATTTAACTTGACTTTCATGTCTCAGCGTAATATCCTGAAAAGTTGAAATGAATGTTTTTGGTACCTACGTTTGTCATTGCTTAAAAATTAACCAACAAAAAGTGTCATTTCGAAAAAACAAAAATTTATACATAAATAATGAGAATACGACCTAAAAAATAAAACCTCAACAATGTCAGAAATGTAAAACAAAACAATTTTATGTGAAATTGTTATAAAAATGTCACATTTTCATAATGCTTTATATACATACACCCTAAACGCTTGCTTGTTTGTTTGTTGTCTTTTGTTTTATCCACCAACCCTATATAATCATTGTCGTCTTTTAATGAGTAAGAAATGTTAATGGCCGACTTTATAGCCGCAATCACAACTGAAACTTAGAAATTGTTATCTCAGGTGTTATTGTAACCATTCGGTTGATTACAAACAAAAAAACAGCAACAACAAACAAATGAAAGTGTAATTGTATTGCAAAGTGAAAAATATTTGAAAAGAGGCTATGGTCATTTGTTTTGTGTGTTTTAGATTTATATTCGACTATAAAAGCACTTATCCAAGAATGAATCTTAATGGTCGTTTTCATGCGATTTTTACTTTTTATACTTTCTGTATTTTTGTCGTCTTTCTTTTTGTTTTCAGACATTGTAAAGATAACACACAACAAGCTAATAGTGTACAACATGCCTATAACAAGTACAATGTGGCAGATTCTACTCATCTTGTTAATATTTACATCAGTGAAATTACAAGGTAAGCCAAAAATTAATTTCGATTTGAAAATTTATTGTACATGTCGATTTATATAAAGCCATCGATATTTATCTAACCAGTGGCTCTCAAATATGGCCATGACAACGCAATTCAATTTTAGAATACCAGTGATCTGCGAACGATTTTGATCCAAAAAATTATACAAAATATGTCAAATAAATCACTTCAAAACTTAGGATGAGGCATTCGGGGACTTAGCTTGGAGACCACTGAGTAGTTTCAGTAGAGAGAGTTTTAGAGAGCCACTGGTTTGGACTATTTCCAAAGTTAACTTTGATCGTAACTATTTTCATCCACAATGTCCATAATGCGGCGAATATCGGCGATAACGCTTCTGATAAACCTACCCTAATAAAATTCACAATTGATAATGTCACAGATATAAACGTTGTACAATCTACAACAAAAAAAAATAACAAAAAATTAGGTTGATAATTGCAAAAAAAACAATGGACGTTTTTCAGTACAATTAATTTCCGTTTTGTACAATGGGAAATGTTCCAGTCTAAATAAAATACAAAAATTCATCAAACAATAAACTAAACCAATGCAGCTTATAAATATTAAAGTTTTGTCTGAATTCACCCAAATTTTTCTATAAAAAAAAATTAAGAGACTTGGTGAAAATAATCACATTAGATATCGATTGTTTGGGAGTGCTCAAAATTTTTGGGGCGCTACAAGGAGAAGTGTGTAAAGGATCAGGACTTGATTTGAACTCGATTATTATATCGAAGCAGTTATTATCCGTTTATACAATTTATAGCTTTTATTGAAGTGAATTAACCGAATAAAACCATCTGTTAGAGTGTTAGAGAACTATGGATAGAATTTAATATCGCTTTATTAAGTCTGTATTACAGATAAACAAACATGAACGTTGGAATTTTAGGTATTATCAACTGTATTTAAGGCATTTTGAACTAAATCCAACGGTATGAGATTCTGTTGCTTACAACCTTTACAGATTGTTCCAGTGATTTTCAGAAAATCCATATTTATCTATGAGAGAATTTAATGATGAATTGGTCCTGTTTTATTATCAATTTTTAATTTCCTGTCTGACCGTAATGCCCTGGTCTCATTATTGTAAATAGGGCCTCATCCATAATAGGGTCTTGTTCCTGTATTGTTGATTCATCAAAAATATATGCTGCGGTTTATACTCCTTTGTTTGTTGGCTTTAAAAAGGTCAACATCCCTTTTGTATATATGTCTATATATATATATCTATAAAATAACAAGAGAATTAGGCTCAACTTCAACGTAATTTTAATTAAATCCATGGTTATATGGTGGTTTGGTCTCATTACATTGCCGTTGAGCTTTCCCATCATCAAAATTTCAACTTTACTGCTGTCATCTCCAAACATCATCAACAATAACATTCAAATCATTTGATTTTGTTCAGCAATTTTTTTATTTTATTATTGGAAATAAATTTGATTTAGACTAATAGGAAATGACGAGAAATCTAAATGATCCGATTATACGTAAATGATAAGCGGGAATTTTAGTATTCAATTTGTGCGGAATTCGAATCAAATTCACTAAAGGAGATTTTTCTAAATTCAGCATAAAATTATGTACGCTTATATAGAATACAAATAACGTTTTAATTGGATTATAACAACCGAAAGCTATTATTTTTCAGTTATTTATTTGATGCATAGCTCAATATACACACACCTGAGCTCGTTCCTTAACATCTCATCGTGTACTTCCACTTATTCATTTCCATCCCTCTCTCTTTCTCTATATTACGAATTTTTCGATGAATAAATCCCTTGATTGATTAATTCCATTGGTGATTTATGCAAAATAAAGGACGCCGCCATCTCGAATAATTTATATCAATTTAATTTTTTTTTTACTTTGGTCGAAATCAGATTTGTCACCCTCGAAATCAAATCAACCCAAATTTTATATCCTCAATTGCCTAATGAGACGATTTGATTACTTTCGAGTCTTGATATTCATCTGAATTATCATAAAAACAATAATACCAATCATAATTTCGACATTTATGTCTGTGGGAAATTTATAAGGATCGTTTGGTTGAAATCAAAACACATCTGTTTGAATTGTTTCGAATAAGGGAGCGAGATCTCGACGATTAAATTCGTCAAAGATAAAAATAGACTTTTACTATATCTTAGATTTTTATTACTAATATTGATTTCGATATAAAAAATATTCTAGGTCTCTAAATATGTCGTTCTGTTCCTTCTTGTATTTTTTTATTTGTCCGAAACGAAAAAAAATTTACTGCGTTAGCAAATGTTGACGGAAACAACTGCATTTCTCTCGTTTCATTTGAAATATAGCTGGAAGAAAAATTTATTACTGCTTCCTGTTTTAGATAGGCTGATTCAATTAAAATTTCGCTATTTTCCCCTGTAGTACTTTAGAAAGATTGATTTTGACAACAGCTTCAAAAGCTCGCCTAACTCCTCGTTAACTTTACGTATGATTTAACAAGAGTTAATTAGAAAGTTGATGGAGATTGTGTGAAAAATCGTCTAACTTGATCTGATATGTCAATATTGAAAAGGGTACATTGTCAATATTCGTTGTGGTTTCAGCTGTAATTTGATGGGAGATTTCGCATAGATTCGATAAAACTTTACATATGTTGCGTTTTGAATTTAATTTCCTATAAATTTCTTGATTCAGTTCAAATCTCAATTCTGGAACCATCATTTTCTGTGGATTAATTGTATTTGTTGGAAAAATGAGTTTGTTTTGATTTGAGATCTTTCTCTTTGATAAATCCGTCCAATCGTTTTCGGATCAATAATTTCGATAAAACATCAAACTAATGGAGATATGTTGAGAGTGATAAAGCGCTTCCATACCAATGTTTACCATTGAAATTGAAGATTATTCCACCATCAGATAAAGTACAAATTTGATTTTCATCCGTTTTACAAGTTGGTAATAATGACAGTTATATAGTAGACGAGGGATTTTGTATTTACTATTAAATAGTTGAGGCTATTGTTCAACTTGGTCTTTTCTCAACATTTCCGTAATAGAATTGGGAATTTATTCTAAATATATTTTATAACATCCTGCGTTTGTTTGTTATTGTTGTTTGTTGTTTGGTATATTTAGGAATTGTGCGGTCGACATGGTTCAAAATTACAATGTGTGATTAACTAATGCAAGACGATGGACGGCGATTATTGCCTGTTAGATTGGTGTCTTTGTAATTAAACAGAACTTAAATTACTTTAGCGAACTCGACTAAAATTACTGAATAAAACAACGTAATGTTCCGTTGGTAACAAATTTCTCCAGTTCGTAGGCCTCTATTCTAGATTATTTCTGAAATTTTCACGTCCTTATATCGAATATTTTGGAAATTTCCCCTTGTTAATTCTATTATTATGATCCGCAAAACCACCTTGAAGCTCAATAACGACACTTCTCTAAGATGGGTGAATTACAAGTTTTTGTCGAAATTATCCAGAACTACAATCTCCCAACTAAATATCGAGCTTAATGATACATGAAACAAAACACAAATCTACCCTTTGAATTTTGTGCAATGTCATTAATTATGCTTACAGTTTTATTCGAATTTAGAAGATCGGTTTGAATCAAATTCCGTCCCTATAGTTTCAATTTTATGATCCACTTCGAAATTTATCTTTTCGATTCGACTTACAAACGTCGTTCGCCGCATGTGTTACCTCCTAGCGTGGCAAAGTTCAATCTTACCTCAATCCCCATATTGAGCCCTTCTACAACAAATATTCCTTATTACAAAATAAAATTTCTATTTATACTAAAAACGTACAATTATCTCCAATCCGTTAATCAGATAATCAACTTTAATTCTTCTAATTCTAATTGTAACATTGCGGTCTATTTACCATTGAAAAAAATAATATAATAAAAGCGAATTTCCACTAAACCAAGCGAAACAAAATGCTGCTTACAATTTCGACTGTAGTATTTCTCGACGAATCCCAATGGGACGACTGAAATTTATATATTATTTCGTACGTTTTCAGAACTGACCTAATTAGATCCCTATTTTAGATAAATCTTTCATTATTTTTGAAATGGAATTATACGAAACAGTTCTACTCATATTGAATAAATTCTCTATTTATTTATTGAATCCCTATAACAATTGTATTCGTGTATAAATCAATTTGTTGGAATAATCCAGTCATGTTTCCCAATTTTCCCGCTTCTATTCCGGATCTAGGAGAAGCTTCATTGGTGCCAAACAACAATTCAAACAAACTTTTTTCCGTGATTATTATTTACTGCGAACCTTTAGCGTATAGATTACTGAAATGTTGAAATTACAGTTGTTACTAGAACTAAGCAGAAAAAACTTTTATTATTGTTTCTTAAAGGTTCAATGGGAATAAGTTGGCGTTATTTTCAACATTAGATCCAAGTTTGATTCCCAAATGATGCGTAACACTTTACCTTACCAATTCAAACTTGGAATATTGTTTTTGTAAGAAAAAAAAAATACACACCATTTAAAAAAGTACGGAAATAACTTTCGGTATGAATCATTAAAATTTTAACAAATTTTACAACATGTTTTGAAAAAGGTGATAAATTCTAATTCAAGTTGGGCCATATGCGAGAATAATACTCGTACACTTGCATATAGAAAAAAGGATCGTATAAAGATCATACCACACCTCTTTCGTATATGTTTTATTTAAGTCGAATCCCTTGAGTGTATGGTTGGCAAGAAACATAAAAATATGAAAATTTAATCTTATTTAATCTCTCTCTTACTGTATTAAATTATTGGAGGGCTTTAGCTGGTTTTATTGCCGCTTCTTTGCTACAAGTGAAAATAAATCTCTATTTGCTTTTTATAAATATACGTATAAAAAGAAAGAAAATTCAAGATATTTCTTATATTGCGGAAAAAGGAATAATTCCATTGTTGTATATCCCTTATTTATTCAAATTAGAACTAGAGCCATTAACACTTATTTAAATGTCTTTCATCGTTTAATAGTCGCATTAAATACGAAATAGCAGACAATTTTATTCCTCATCCGCCCAGATAAACATGGAGATAGAGGATCGTGACTTTCTTGCAGGAATTCGTGATTTTCTTGTATCCCCTTTTTCGAATTTATAGATCATAAATCAAATCACAAATTGAACAATAACAACAAAATTAATCCAACAATTCACTACCAAAATTGGAACTCGTACATGTAACTAAAACTTTGCATCTAAATTAAAGTCAATTACGTGATTATATCGCATATTTTTCTTTGTAAAATAATAGTTCAACAATCCTAGAAGCCTGTGGTCTTTCTAATTGTTTCCTATTATTAATTAAGATGAATGATCGACTGAATCGAATCGTAACGATTGATTGATGAATGGCGTAAGTGGACTCTTCTACCGAGAACTTCCAAGAAAATCTCTTTCACTTTCGCCTAGTTTTTCTATCGGTTTTCCTTCAACAATGAGTAGTCAAGAAGCTTTGTTGACTTGACACTATAACATTGATTAGTGGAAATCAATTGGCATGTTGAAAGTTTTTAGGTTGTTCAAATATAGAAAATGGGAAATTTGTTAGATATATCGACTGTCAAAGTCTATATTTGTTTTGGGATAGGATAATTGACAAGTAGTAATTTATTGTTGAATGTTATAATGAGATATCTAGAATTGTGTGGAAAATCTAAAGGCACCATTTAGTTTTGTGGAAAAGAAAACAAAACGCCGAAGAAATCTACTACGCTAATATATCTTCCGGAATAAATGAGCAATAATCTAGATTAAGAGTTAGCTCGAGTGTGAGCCTGGTGAATAGTCATTTCCTTCGTTTGTTCCATTCAAGACCATTACATTTTATAAATACCAGATGAAATTTTGGTGAAATTTCCAGTAATCAATTTGATTAATATGGAGATTATTTCGTTCATAAATATTTGTAAGAAATTTTTCCGTTCGATATTTGGCTCTTTTGCATATGAAAATAAATGGCGTAATGTAGGCGGATGGAGGCCTAAATATGATTTAGTTTATTGCTTGAGATTCCTTTTTTGTGTACAACGATACGAAAAAGAAACAGGGGGAGATTTTTTCAGGGCTCTATTATGCTGTTTGTTTGATTGTCGCATGAGAAGAATAAATGAGATGTGCCATCCATATATGCGACATTTCCAAAGAATCGTATTAGATGAGATAGCTCCAGATAAGATTATTGTTTATATTGTGTTTTTATGACGGACGATTACGATAAATACGACATGAAATTATCATTTGTGAGAGAATGTTTTTCAATTATTACGGAATCTTTTTTCGTTAAGTTTAGTATCGATTCAAGACAAATTCGACATTGAACGGTTCACATTGAGTCGAGGTTGTAATTTAAAAGCGTTGTGGGAAATTAAGAATAATAGAAATTGGATGCCGGTAACGTTTACAAAGCGTTTTGTAAAGAATCTAAATAGATGGCTGGCAAGATGAATAGCATAGAAAATCACTACACTGGTCGTCTTTACGAGATACAATAAATTTCAAATTGGGATTTGATCACGGACGTAAGTCCGTTTGGTAAGGACTTGACACGATCAAATTGTGCAGACAAGACCGCACTACAACACGACATCCTAGATGGATTGCTCTTCTTCTATAGAGAATACAAAATGCCGAGCAAATTGTGATAGGGCTTAATGGGACGTGCACTAGAAATAAAAAAGAAAAATAAATGAGCCTAATAATAAAATTAGCTGTTCTTTAACAGTCCGCTATAGAGGAATGCGGGAAAAAGCCAAATTTCTACGAATTGATACGTGACAAAAATGCTAATCTCTCTATAATTAATCAACGAAATTTCAGAAACAAATGAAATTTCCACCAATATTCCAGTTTACTAGTTATTTGGTCTATTTTGTTCCATTTCAATGAATCTATGAACTCTCAAGTGACCTCTATTTCCAGACATCAAACTGCTCACAGATTATTAGGATGGCTCAAGTAGATGAGGATCGAGATTGCGGCTTGTTGAGTAAATTTCCTTAGATAGATTCAAATTTGAACACTGTATAGCTAAGATTTGAACAAACAATCAAACTTTTAGTGAAGCATTCACACATGTTAAGAAGACCAAACAAAGCTCAAGTTTAATCAGTATTTCCAATTTTCATAAATCTGGCTATATTGTTCCCATATAAGGATTGAATAGTATAAATAAAGTGAAGATTAAATATCTAAATATGAATAATTTTTTAATTGTGCAATTTACAAAGACCGTTTACACGAGCCATTGTTCCAGTTCATATTGTAATTAAGTTTTTGTTCGTATTTTCTGAATTTAATTAAATAGAGTGTTGTGATTAGCAATTAACGGAAATTATGGTGCTGTTTTGACAGATCAATATGCAAACACATTGAATTAATAAATTCAACGTTTATATTATTGGAGGGAAAGGGCGCAGTATTATTCTAATTCAAGTCACAATAATTGAGAATAGTGAGGATTTTATTTATTTTTTTTGAGGCAACTTCTTTTGTCGTCGTTACGAACCCTCCCTGGAGACAATCTAGAAAATGGCGAATATATCAAGTGGAATGTTCATAGCCCATCTAGTAGATCATAGAGTATTTGCCCCATAAATATGTACGTCTAGCAAATTTGTAGTTAGTACCTGTTATCTTGTCACTTCATATTATATTACCTTCAACCAACAATCCCCTTTCTGATTAGTTCTTGGAAAAACAACCCCTCGTATTTGTAATGGCGGCTTGATTCGCCCTATTGCTTATATAAAAAAAAACAATTACAATAATTGTGTGCGTTTGAGTTACGTTATCGTAGCCATTTTAGTATCGCCGTTGTAAAAACCCATAATATTATCATAAAACAGGGACATGATCGAAGTTTGGGGTAAACTAAACTCGCCCTTAG
>JAZBGZ010000200.1:0-12411 GCA_037414795.1 Stenodera caucasica | reverse complement strand
GTCCTTTTTTGGAATAGTTGGTCTCGTTCTATCTATCTGTTCGGGGGATTTCGTCGAAAAATGTTAGCGAACGGTATGGAATTAAAGAAGATCTACGTAGCAGGAGGAGACTGGTCCTGATAGATAGCGTTGAATGTGAATTTCTGAAGGTCTCGATCCTGAATTATTGCCTATTTACACGCCCGCAACAAATACTCTTTTCCTTACTATTTCTTGCTACGTTTATAAACACTATTTTCACATTGTTAAATTTGATGCTTGACTCTAAATTAGATTTTTTATTTTTTTAATTCAATTTTGGACATACAAATTACATCAATTCAATTATTTTTGTCTATTTTCGGCGCCAATTAGATGAACATCCAATAGAAAGGTAATAAAACAATTCTATTACAGTGCAATTTTCTGTATGCATCAGCAAATAAAATCAATCGATACCAATCATGTTACAATAAAACTCAATCTATATCGCTAATTATACATGAAAAAACAACCAAGCGTAATAAAATCTATAATGTTTAACTTCCATTATTCGACTAGTAGATGTCACAAGTTGAAGTTTTCACGTTAAAGTTAACGTCAACGTAACTCCAATTTCCTAAACATTTCAACAACAAACAACAAACCACTTTTGAGGCTTTTCTGTAAATAAGAGATGCAACTTTTCAAGTTTTCAAGTAAATAAGAAATGATGACCATTGAGACTGAAAATGTTACAACTTTGATGAATAATCGATAAATCTTCGAATATTATTTGCTGTAAAACAAAGATATATTTTTTTATTGGAATAACAAATTTATCGGGGATTAAATGAAATTTCTATTCATAGCTGTGCTTTTTTCTTCGGGAAACTTTCGCCAGTTTTGTTAGTTTCAAGGTTCCTAATAGTGAAACGGCTATAATCTAACGTTATGTTGTTAATATAAACTTCTAGATCATTTCGTATTATATACATGATAGAAACTATTTATTGTTAACTTACTAAAATGTGAAACTTTCTTGATATACATCGGAGAGAGAAATTTAACAACTAGTAACAATCGAATTTTAATTAATAAAATACTGAGCTAATTATGCTCATATTATGATGGATTAGGAGCTAACACTATTCTGAGTTCATAGTAAATTCGTCTATACATATATAAAACATGAATGAAGTTTGCTATCAAACTTTATACATGTATAATATAACAGGCCATTGAAGTTATATATCCTCATAATTTTAATCAATTATTTGCAAAGGGCTGGAAAATGTACACTTGGGAATAGATGGAAGCGAACTGATCATACAAAAATAACAGACGAATTTATTTTTATTACCATATCCAATTCATGGATGGGAATTGTCGAATTTATCAATAATTCTATAGTTATTATAGTCCATTTTGGAGAGCTTATCAATCATAATTACGACTAATATTCATCAAATCGATGAATTTCAAATGACTGTGAAAATTTGATCTCTGTGGGACTTTTCGGACTGGTCCAGTTATGAGTAATTAATGTGTATACCATGTTAGTTATGAGGTGAAATTCGAGAGGCTCAAACAAAATTTGGAAGTTTGACCGAGCTCAAGTCAAATTGCCGTCTATTCCCCCATCGCTGGTGGAGGTCTCTTTTTTTTTGTTGAAATTTTCAAACTCTCTTGTTTTTATTTATTCAACTCCTTTATTTAACTTTCCAGCAAATAGTCCTCTATTTCATGGATTGGTATGGTTTTGTGAGGCGAATAATTTCGAATCAAGTCTTCTTCTATCTTGTTGTTTCATTTGTTAAATTTTTTCTTATAGCCCAATTAGACAGCATCTCTGTATAATTAATAGAACATAACCATATTTTCATCCTACCGTAAATTATATATAATGAACTCCTGTTGTAGACAGTAGTTTCGATTATGAAACATTAATTATAGCTCTTGTCGAGCACTAATTCCTGTCGAGCAGGAATCCAACATAAAGACTGCATTAAATTTGATACAACCACTGTGTCAGGGATATCCTGGTAGTAAACTGTGAAAATTTGTTCCGTTCAAGGCATAGTGGAACGAACAATGTGTTGAACATAAAGAGATTCAGTCACGAATCTAGTTCGAATGCAGACCCCAAAAAACAGCTCATATCAGCAAATATTGAAGATTACAATAATATCCATATTCTATAACAAAATCTAGTAGCTCGCTACGTTTTTTTTGTCCACTAAAATCGCAGGAAATTAACAGACAAAGGACACAAAATTTATAAAATACAAGCTCCACTAATTTTGGTTGTGGAATTAATCAGTGATATGTCAAATTCAGTAGAGACTGCACCACAATTGTGATATCGTGGGTATTTTATTGTGGTATGTTGAAATTTATTGTTGGAAAATGGAATGTTGAAAAAATGAATTCCAGCTCTCGTTTGCATAAATTTCGGAATTTTTCAACCAATTGGAGCGATAAAATTCGATATTGATTTTTTTTTTACTGTCAAATTAAAAGTTTTTGACGTTATTTCACAATTGTTTGTTATCAGTACAAGCATGTTTCTCATTTTCACTCACGATTAAATTCTATACCAGACCCAGCTATATAACATGCAGTGTGAAGAGGGATACGATCTTTTCACAGATTAACTTTACCATGTTTTATATGAAACGTCGCCCTTATCGAGAGTGTGAATATAGTGAAACGAGGACCCTTCTTAGCACTCTCTATAAGCCAACCCTTATTTTATAGTATGCAATTCAGTTATATTTGCCGCGATAATATTCAACCATTCTTTCGTAATTTCAACCACATAATTTCCGAATATACTCCAAATATATAGTTTGCGACACATAAAATCTTACTGGACGCAATTATCGGGCCGAAATTGAACAATTTGAATATTTGACAAGATTCGAGCGTATTAGAAAACTCCAATTCTTACACTTCCAATTCGATTGGTAGGCTTCTACACTACCAACTTAACCTTTTCGTTTCGTAAATTTATGGCTTGAGCTAAGAAATTTCGACATAAATTCGCCATAAAACATTTTCCGAAACCAACATACAATATAAATCACAGACAGTAGGGAAAACATTGTTCGTGGCCAGCATACGAACAGATTAACCACAATCAAATGTCAATTAAACTTAATTTCATCGAATGGTAAATCTTTGTCGAATAAGAACATCTTTTCGTCGTGTAGGCGAACGAATTTCGTTTTATGCAAACTGAATTCGAATTAGTTTCAACTAAACACAGATTCGGAAAAGGACGTTTAAATTCGCTTTTAAAAAAAAACGTAAAAAAATCCGTCTTTATAGTGGAATTTTCTTTAGTAAAAAAAGATTGAAATATGCAAACCATTGACCCGTTTTATCTCAGACGACATTCATCTTTTTTTGACAAGTTTCGTTTCAATTTCCAATTTTAGTACACAATTGTTGGATGGTAATGATTTCAATTGTCTATTTAATTAACGAAATTGATGAAATTGATAGCGATAAGGTCAACATTTCCGGTTGTGATCTGATTAGGTGGCCGGATTGTCGGTATTGTGGGATTACCGGATCTACCGGATCCACCTGCTTTGTCTTGTACATCATCATATATCAGGAGGTCCATCGTATAGATCCTCTACAAGGACACTTCTAAGCTTCCAAATCAAATTTGAACATTGTAAAAAAATCAAAGTGAAGCCTCCAAAAACGTTCTTCTCACCGCCTAACAATTCTCTCTCAAAAATTAAAGCAATTGTATTGTTCCCATTCTTGTGGTGTATTCAGAACAAAAGTAGCAACTCCGATTCACATCTCGTCTTCCATTCGGTGATTGTCACTGGAGAGAGGCTTTTTTCCTCTTAATACTTGGCATAAACAAAAGATCTCTTCTTTCTCTTGTATTTAATATTAGCATGTATGTATAATAGCGACACTGGATTCACTCTTGTGAGTTAATGGTGCGTTTTAGAAGACAATCCATCGATGATGCATAACTAAAGTTGAATACATTATTATGTTAGCTGTCTAAACGTCAATATTCTAAGCCGGAACCAATAATAAATACCAAATGGAATCTGATATTATTTGAATATATCCCAAAAAATGAACCGAAACTTCAAAAGAATCAATCAAAATATAAATTTATAAAAATAATTGAAACGGCCGATTTCAATCGAATTATTCGAAATGAAATCTTGAAAGTCCAACATTGAAATAATGATTTCATTGAATCACATATTGAAAATGAATTTTCATGCCTCTATTTAACTATAATTAGAGTCGACTCATCAATTAATTCCATTGTCAGCCAAAATATCAGCTAATTTCATTAATCTCTCGTTATCGACTATGTTGTATCGATCATTGAAATTCCCGCAACGAACCTATAATAAAAAAAACTCTCCAAATTTCGAATTAATCAAATCGTTTATAGTTGATTAGTTGTCCAATATTCTATTGTTGATTTACTAGATTATTTCCATCCTTTGTTTTGAATTATAATGATAGTGATGATGATTTTGATGACAATGACGATGATTTTGGCTATTATATTAAGTAGAGCCTAGATCGGAATATAATAGGACTTATAATTGTTTAACATTGCCGTTGTTGGTACTTTAATATGGCTTAATATTCCATTAAGTTCCAACAAGGAAAGTCCTCTTGTCCGTCTACAGCCATTAATTTACACGAACCGTGTCGTTTAATCTTGGTATCTAACAGAGGCAACAGGAAATGCTTAGTCTAACACATATCCCCGCACAATCCTTAATCTTTACCATAATCAATCTATTTCACCAAATCAGGAGAAATTCAAAAAAAGAAAGGAACAAAGAATTGAGACTAATCCACTGTATAATACAAGTCCAGATTGACAGTTTTCCACACTTTCTTTCGATTATACTCTTATCAGAAATAAAAATCTACATATCGAGTAAAAGCTGATTTCAACAGCGAATAAATTTAACGATTGATATTGTGAAATTGTTGAAAATATCATCGCATATCGCAAGAGAATTGGTTGAATAATAGAGCGAAATTGTTGTTTGCA
This sequence comes from Stenodera caucasica, assembly GCA_037414795.1. Lineage (NCBI taxonomy): Eukaryota > Metazoa > Arthropoda > Insecta > Coleoptera > Meloidae > Stenodera > Stenodera caucasica. Next base: position 7,391 of record JAZBGZ010000200.1, on the reverse strand, counting down.
GTCAAAGTAAAATCGATGAAAACAACAGCAGTGCTTTCAGTATTATAAAGCACAACAGATGGTTTTATATTGAATTAGTCTAAAGTTATGCTTCAAACATCAGAAGAAGCAAAACAATCTATTAATAGTTGATATTCTCGAACACTAAAGTAGTTCTCAATCAATTCTGTCAGTCATGCATTATTTTACGTAATATCCTCTCAAATAATGAACTCACAAGAATGTAATATTGAAAATTGTGGAATATTCCAGACAAGTCGCGATCATCATCTCAATATTTTTGGCTAGATTGTGACTTGAGCAGCTCATCTTTTCTAGAGTTTTTTTTGGTAGTTTCTTTTTATTAGCTCTGATCAACTGATCCGCAAACATCTACAAAAATCTCTCGATTTGTTCTATTCTAGCCGATCACAATAGCAGAGATCGAGATTTGAGTTGTGTAAATAGCGGAAATTAATTATTTCCGTTGTTTTCATGAAGCTTCATTTAATTAAACGATGTTTGTGTCTAAAGAGAAATCGTAGTGGTTTAGCTTTTTTCGAGGATCATAGTAGAGAATTTCGCCTTTTCCACTGATCTGGTTCCTGAATATGCTCCTCAAATATTTTTATTGCCTTCAATTGAAATTATAACACAATAAGATAATGGTCATTGCGCCATCTATAATCGTGGTAATTTGATGATCAGCATCAACTAGAGGATGAAAGGTCGTAAATCATCTGAAAGTCACGCATATTGCGTTCAGTTGGATCGAAGTCCTGTATTATCCACCCATTCCATAGATCATCGAAATATGGCCGAAATGTTCTAATAGAGAATTGAACAGTAATTCCAGGATTTTCGGTATGATTCAAATTTAGTATTATGTTCTTTTGTATTGAAATTTCTTCATTAGACTATGTGATATTTGTTGCATCAATATGAAATTGGGCCATCACACATATACACCGTCCAACTACAACCATATAAAACAAATTTATGTGGAAATATCGCACATTAAATTTTATGAGTTGTAAACGACCAACATTATACATTTCGTGCACTATGAAGCTCTCTGTCTGTCCCTGTTTCTATTCCGGAAATCGATAAAACATCACTGGAGCAATTGCTCCGGACCTATAACAAATAAATTGCCATACCATAAATACTGTTTGGAGAAATTGCAAGATTTATTGAGTGACTTGAAGTTGTTCATTAAAAAAAAATCAAAAAATAATAAAACAATTTTAATCATCGAAATTGAAAAAATATTTTTTACGTTTTATATATCGGTTAGAATCAAATAAGGCTCCAATTCGATTTATTTCTTTTATTTGTTAATCACTCAACAATACACAATTTTAAAAAGCATTTTACAGGGAATCTACAGCAATTTGAATAGGATTTATTTTCCAGGATGTGTATTCACAAACAAATTCGAAAACAAATCTACATTCAGATCTCAACGTAGAAGACCCGCTTTGATATCAATAAAAATATTCAACAGTCTCTTTAAATCGCGTCTTGTCCCACAATTAGATTTCCATTTAATTTAACGATTCTTACCATCAATTGAATTTTAATGAAAGCCTCTAATACTGCAACTTATAAATGATATAACGTGATCAAATATTTAGTAATGGAGTGATATTTCTGAAACTAAACTTCATAAATTTTGATTGAATTGCTCGATAATCGTTCACAGGTCATTTCAATTTACTTCACGTCAAATAATAATAGTAATAATAATGATAATAACAATAATAATAAAGTTGTTGAATTGTAGATTGATTTGGCGAACTTTACTTATCAATGTATAAAGAAAAGTTCAAATTCAATTTGGTAAAGCGTTCTGAAGGATCCATTCAAAATCAACTGCAATCCAATCGAATCAAATCTTTTGATTTGTCACACATTTACTCATTCGAAAAAGTCGTACGTTAGTGGGATTTTTCTCTTCCCAGTCTTCTTTTCAACATACTTGTGATTTGTAGGCGAGAATGTATGTGTAACAATTTTTTTTTTTTTTTTTCGTATGTAGTTGTTTGATGAAAACCATTTATATGCAATTTTCAAGTGTGAGATTCGGTTGGCATTTCCGTGTTAGAATGGATTTTCCACCGTCTTTCATTCCACACATACATACAATATACCAACAAAATGAAACTTTCATTCTGGCAAAACCATTTGATTTATTTGTTGTTTCGATTTTCTCTATTCCAATATCGAAAAAAAAACATGATAGATAAACATTTTTCGATTTCGTCTTAGATTTATTTGTTAGAAATTGTAATTGTGACGCAATCATCTACGATTGCTTATCGGAAAATTCTATTGTTTTCTAAGACAAATTAATGTACCCGAAATTGAATTGATTTCGTATTTATTCGAGGTTGAATTGTTGCAAATATCATTTTGACATTGTTTTCGAGCAGTTTAATTTAAAGCCCACCTGTAAGTTGATGTTATCCGGTTAGTTAATGCAGATCCATTAATTGTTAATTAACAATCATAAATGAGTGTCACTCTTGTTACATTATTATATTTGTGATACTGAAATTTGTCCTTGATCAAAAAAATATATCATTCTGGAATGTTGGAAGAAGAGCTTTGAGAGTTGAGAATTGAAATTAACAACTGTTGGATCAAATTTCCCGCTTTTACAAATATAATTCGACTGAATTTTATTTGTTTTGTCATTTTTGTATTTTCTTCCTTTGGTGTCAAATTTTCGTAATTTTCACGTTTCTAATTAAAATACTCTAGAGAAAATTTGATATTCACATAGACTTCTTGATGGATGGGGATCGAGTTTAGAATTCAGACTTTTACTGAATAGCCTGTTTTTTATATTTCCGATTGCTTGTAAATTTATGCTAAATAAGCTCTGAACAACTTTAATATTCAGCTGTAATATTTTTGAAAAATACGACTAACATATGTTTCTCATGTCCGCCTATGTTGACAGAATGAATGAAACGATCCCAAATGAGTATTTACAGTTTTTTTTTCGCCATATTTCTATCTCACTTGGTCCAAATCTTATTTCATATTAAACTCTATAAAAGTAATAAAAGTACTAGATGATTACTAGAGAACTACCAGTGGAGCTTATCGTTATATTTTCAACGATCAAAGAACGAATTCAACTCCAACTCAAACAGTTATTATAAATTTTTTTCCTCTCAAGTTACTTTACTTCCAGTTACATTATCGAAATTCTACTTTCATCACAAATAATTCGAAATTAATATCAATTTTGGAACAGGAGCTCTGGAAATTGGATAAAATTCACAAATGACCTCCCCTTTCACAATCAATACTGCCTTATAATTCTAATAGGATTTGAAGTGGGACTAGTTTATTTTATTCATGAACCGCATAGAAATTCACACGAGAGACGTCAATTAGACTTTTCGAAAAATTGTACACAAAAGAATATAATTATAATGGCGTGTTGATCTCAACTAATTATAATGCAAATGGAATCGGCTCATTTAGACCGCCAATCGATATTTGCATACAAATTAAGCGGGTTTTTTCAATTGTTGCTAGTGAGAATTCACGCATAATCGCTGGTAAATAGTCTAGATTTTTCACAAATATAGAGATTTATTACAATTGTATCGATAGAATTTTGTGGTATAAGCCGAGATTTGGTTGTGAAGCTGATAATTTCGGAAACATACAGGACCAACATTTAGAATTGTGGTTGATTTATGAACGAGCCAATAATTCAATCTGTTCTTTCAATAAGGATTTCAGAGTTTGTTTTTGAGAATCGCCTGTTTATAGAGCGGCTGTTGTTTTCGTTGGGCTATTTTGACAAAAGTTAGATTTCGGTCGGATTATCTTCGTCTTCTATAAATAAACCTCACCCGGACCTATCCAAGCAGTTTCACAGTTATTTACGAAAACAATAAAGTTTCTTATACTTTTCGGTTCACAGTTGTTGTCGCTATTATTACTGGGATGTATATAGGATTTGAAGATGCTGGTTACCTCCCATCCAGACATATAAGATACATATATGCAGCTTATTATGGTTGGTTTCACATACATTGTCTCTGTAATATTGTTCCAGTCTTCTAGTTGTGCACTTGTCAATTGTGCTCGCTGAAATGCGAAACAGTTGACTGAATTGATGTTCAATTTTGAACTTTATACCGATGAGCCTTATTGTTCACCAGTTTATTAAAGCCCAATTAATACTATTCCAATTAGTTATAACAGATAGATTATATACGGTTATAATTTGGTTCGTGATTATAAAACATAAATGCCACAAACGAATGAAATTTGCTTATTGTTAGTTTGTTCGAATTGAATTGTAAACTGCAGGACATAAAATAACATTTTACATTTTACATGTCAAAGATTTAATGTGTACTTTGAAACTATTACAATTTCAGTCCAAATAGCAATCTCTTTGAATCCACTTAAATACGATCCAAACCGAAACTAAATGACTCTATTTTGTTTATTTTTCTAGCTGACGTGTCTCTGTTTGAATATCCTGAAATAAAGGGGTCTCAAACATGAAAATCATTCGAACAATATAATAAATTTTGGTTTTCCCGAAAGCCAACTGGTGATGCCATTTCTTTTGTGCCATCGTTTCAATTCAATAAAAATACGAAATGAAATTTTTATTAACCATATTTTTACCGGTGCAAAACAAACATATTTTATGATAGTCGTCGTTCGTTTCCAATATAACGACATATTATAAATGAATTCTTGACGATGAATAAGATCTATGAAAAGCCGATAAAAGTGTCGTTATTAGCATAAACGGATGCCAATATATGTGTACCGATCTGAATGTGAATTCGAAGAATGTCAAATTATACGGTAAAGAATGAGAAAGATACGAACCAAATTTCTATTGAACGAATAGACGATTCGAGCATCTAGTCAGCCAAACCAACCATGACCTTCTCTATACAATTTATTGTTGATGGAAAAAGTGCTGTTTCCATTGTCCAATATCGTATACAAAAGGCGTTAGAATTATCCAACAGGCAACCGACTCGTTCATAAGTCTTTGGATACGTATTTTGTCCGTTAATACACAGCCTTTGTTAATTGTAATTGCGGACCGCCGTCCGAAATCGGTACAAGAAGATAAAAGTAGCACGGCGCAAAAAAAGTCCTCACCACCAACAAATAGAGAAGGAGCCTACATTTTTTTTTGTTTGGAGCAAATTCAAAGTCTTCTTCGAGTAGATTGAGGAGACCACAAAATTTTCGAATCTTTTTTGAGCCTTCCAAATTTGTCAAAAATTTAAACTAGTGAATGGAATATTACGGTGTTTATAGATAGATAAATCTGATGATCCCATAAACATGTGTTCCACTAAATTGGATTATCGAAGTAAATTAGTTATTGATGAAGATCAGAGGACATAATTTACATTTAATTTCTTTTTGGGGGTGGCAATTCGCTAACGGAATCGATACGTTTAATAGTCGATTTAAAAATTCCATATCGTTACATGATAAAGGACATCAACTTTATCACAAGACATCAACAAAAAAGACAGCCCATCAAAATGGATTGATTGATGTTCGACATTAAGAATGTTACAGTAAATAGGCTATGTTGTGGAAATAATTGCTTTTCAGAAAATGTTATTGTATTCCATTATATATTATATAAGAATAAGGCCATTCTTCAGGGGAATATTCCGTGACTTTTATTATTTGTCGAGCTTATCTGGAAGTAACATCTTGATGTTCATCGTGCCTGTTCTATTGGATAAAACAAGTCAAGATTTGATATTATACAACAAGATAAAGCTGAAAAGAGAGAGATAGTATAAATCATAAGTAAAGGGCTTAGAAACGTCCACGTTTCGACAGATATCTTAAATTTCCCTTAGTTCTCAGCCGTTTGTTATACAGATAAAAATATTAATATGTCTTGTCTTAGATGAGAGCGGATGACTCAGTAAACTTATAAATCTTCAAAATCTTTCTAGAATAAATCTCTTTTAGAGAATTGTCGGATGATGGCAAGGTCTTTACTGCACAAAAATCAAAAAATAGACCAGTTTTCATGTTTAATTCAGATTGGATATTTTCTCTACGATAGTTCTAGTAAGATATGATGTTTACTCAAATCGTGACTCGATTATTGACGCCAAATATCGTAAACATGAATAAAACCGATTCAACATTAGCACTTGAATGGTTCATTTATTCCGTTTTTTTTCATGTCGTTTATATCTCACAAAACTATAAAAAGAAACTATCGAAATTTATTTTTTTAGTGCTTGAAGTCCAAACAACACGACAAAAATTGGAAACCATATTACTTTATAAAGTTGCCGGAACGAAATTTATAATTTAACTTACCGCAATTAAGATTAAGTTGCGAGGCAACGTGCCAAAATGGCTACAATTCATTAAGCTTTATTTAAAAAAAATTTTTGCTCGCTTTAAAAGACGCACAAAACCTCTTTATCTGTCATCATATATCATCAAAATAGTTGAATGTGGTATTTTTATTATTCGGCGATGACTAATTTGAAATCGTATAGTTCAATAAACCGTCGATATTTTATTCATGGATTGAATATTCTCTATTGATTTTATGCAGAACTCATTAGCGTACTTCAATCGTCCTATGAATACAAATTCTGTAATCAATTATGATAAAATTCCAGCCATCTTTTGAATTTTTCTTCAACTCTACAACTTGAAAATGTTCAAGTCTCTTCAACAATTACAATAACGAATCATTAGGAAGTTTTTTTTTCGCCTCAAGAAAATTCGAATTTGTCCTATTATAAATGATTTTGATTTCTAGTTTAAATTTATTATATGTTCTAATTGTATCTTTATCAAAATTATAACTAGATTAATGATAATGGTTTAACAGCACTTTACCAAGTAATAATCAAAACCGATATTCATCCCGAAATTGTGTTATCACACACCATATTAAGCTCGTATATTTTGTCGAAAATAGTCGTTTTCTGAGTTTAAGGGATGGTAGGAAGTGTAATGAGGAGCGAAAGGTAATCTTCCAACAAAACCCAATTTACATCGACAGGTTGCAATGGTCCTAATTTAAGCCACACATTAAAACGGTGACCGATTGCTCTATTCAATTTATTTAACCCTTATTACCCCATTATATTCCAAAACTTTAATCATCAAACACTTTCAATGATAATTTCATTTTAAATTTCATTAACTCATAATAAATAGTCGGTTGGTAGAATTCAATTAAAGCAATGTTAATTACAGTTTTGTAGTCTATTCGATAATCTTGATAATCCAATTCAGGGACTGTGCTTTCCACTTATATCGATTCTCGTTTATTCCAAAAAAAACGTTAATTTATCGTCAATCGGGTTGTTTTTTACATAAATAACCTCTCGACGACGACATCTAATCCTCAA
>JAZBGZ010000199.1:34497-52574 GCA_037414795.1 Stenodera caucasica | reverse complement strand
CTTTCTCTCATTTATTATCTGTTTCACAACGAATATCCGAAACGTTGTTTATTCGAGATGCATTTTTCAATATTATTTATCGTTAAGCCAACCCTTTATTATCAAGACGTGTCCTTATTAAGGGCCAACACATCGCTATTTCCATCCCCCATGTCTGCATGAATTCGAAGTACCTGTGATTAATTTCCATTGAACAAACTCGTCAACTAGAATTCTTGTCAATTCCAGACATCATTTTAAAGCTCACCAATTCCATCAGTATCAACCGGAAAGCTTCATAATTATGCGAATATGGAGAAAGTCGTAAACAACATTGAATCATCTCGAAAGGATGAGCTTTGTGTTATATATTTTTTTTTTTGTTGATCGAGATTTCTGAGGCGAGATCAGCCTTTTCAATGATCAGATCAAAAGAGCTTTAAGAGCTCCTCCTGTTTTATTATATAATGTCCAATTTTTCTCTTTTTCCGGGTTTCGATGATATTTCAAGGCGCTGATTGTTTCAAGACTTTTTCTATTAAGAGGAAAATGCTGTTGTTGCAAAATTCTGATAAATAATCAGCTTTTATCAGCGGATATCTATATTTTATTTGTTTGGATTGGAAATGGGGTCAATAAGCTAGGGGTTAGTTCAAGAAATATTTTTATTTACGGATTTTTGTGAGAATTTCGCTATTACAATCATTATTTATTAAATTAATTAAAATTTCAGCAAGCTAATATTCGCTATGTTGTGACATATTGTAAATTAACAATTTCGTTTGAGCTTCCTGAAATTGATGTGCCTGCGTATATAACACGTGTATACAAATAAGTTTTCTATGTAAATGTTAATAGCAGTTTATATATTTAGAGGGGGTTGTTGGATCATGTCAGCATTTAACTTTGAAATCAGCTCTATATCGCTGAAGACATCAGATTTATTCAAAATTATGCCGTCAACTATCCAAAAATCTAGATATGTTTTCGATTCATCATCATCATCATCATCATCATCATCATTGCAAATTTTAGGGAATTGTTGGTGAATTTGTGTTAAATGAGGTGAGAAAGTGCATGACATACCGTACTCCGTTCTTTTCGTACCTTAGACGACCCTATCTCCCTAGTCGAAATTCCCATTTTCTTATGCTGACGCAGCTGTACAGGATAGATGATTTGATAATAATGCGAGCCAATATTGCGGACCATTTCTTGATTTTGCGTATATTCACGCAACAGTCGCTCCACTTCGCCTGTAAAAATAAAATGATCAGAAGAAAAAAAAAACTAATCTCGCAGAATAATAATAATTATTTCAACATCAAACATGTAGATTTAGTAAAACAAAAGACTATAAAAGTTTTATGGATAATGTAAAGTGTAGATGTATGTGTTTGTTCTTCCTTCATTATTTCGTAAATAACGGACGGGAAAAGAAATTGCTTTTGGACATTTTTCATTGTCAGAGTGCCGGTGCGAAACAGGAAGGCGGGAGGAATAACATAAATTTTCTAAATTCACCATCGGATACACAACACAATCATAACTTAAACATGTTGCAAAATCGTTTTAGAAGATGAACTTCTAATATTTGCTCTCCCTAGAAATTTCGTGCCCCCAAATCGAGATAATCCACAAGTTCTATAATTAGATTAGAGACTAGGGAGAAAGTATCTATATTTGGGTCAGTAGTGGTAAAATAGAGCACTCGACCACTCCGATAACAACAACAAATCCGGCCATTGTGGCATGGCTTTGTTCAAATCTGAATTCATGACGAAATGGCACAACAGACAACAGAAATTTGAGCGTCGGATCCATTGAAAAAAGTCCAAACTATTTCATTCTCAAAAATAAATTGACTGTAGCAACTGTTGCCTTGACAACCGCCCAGTAGCCCCGCCCATATACCTCTGCATTTGAACCGACTATATGTATTCGAAATAAAATAAATCACTACCAGTAATCGAATTGTGAACCTTTCAACCCGAAATATCTATCAGACTGAATTAATAAAACTTCATCATGAATAGCAATCATTTCCAGTAATGAAATAACAATCTAAATACGGAATTATAATAATTAATAGTAATAATGGAATTTCGCAATAATGGCTGTTTATTATAATTTTATGATGTAATATTGTTGCATTTTGGCTCAAATCGTCCTATAAATCAGTCCAAAATTTGATGACATTTTTGTAGCGAGTTAATGTTTTTCGAAGGCTCTAAACTTGATTTATTTGACAATTCTTAGACTTCAACTATTTTCCAATAAGTAATTCATCAAAAATATTGCAACTTAATCGTTAGAGAAACTGTTGTTTTTTTTTTTGAAAAAGATTGATAAATTACTGGTATGGTTTATTAAACATTTTCAACTGTAATAAATGTGTTTTCGTGATAATTTCGTACATTTTTATATTTAAGTGGGTAACAAATGTTGCTAGTTTATTTACAATTCAGTCATGATAAATGGGCTTTTTACAGCGCAATCTGTTCGAGAATTACCCGACATTTTTCGATGACACTGTACAATTTGCTGTTCGAATCGAAGAAAATTAAGCCGCAATCACGTCAGGAGAATCGTAGCTTTTCTTGATAAAGATCAGGACTTGATTCGATTGAATTCGGCGTCCTAATGTCTATGAATAAACAATAAACGTCCATCGAATCGAAAGAACGAATTCCAGCTCAGAAAACGATTCGATTTTGCTTTATTGTTGGCGGAAAAAAATGTGGGATAATTCGAATTTTCGGTGGGAAATTCCATTTACTCGGTAATTACCGATGATTTAATTCCGATTTAATCGAATTTTGTTTTCGGTGTGATTTCCCAACAAGAGCCGATATTATCGTTGTATTCAATTATGCAAATTCGCTTGATGAATTTTCAACTAACGGACTTATAATTACATGGATAAATAATCGTGCCGTATTTTGGAAATTTTCAATTTTTAATGAATTGAGAAAATTGCCAAGTTCGTATTCAGAAAACTGGAGTTGTTATTTTCATCGTAACTTATTTTAAGTGGTTTTTAAACTAATTCCATTCTATTGTTGACACACGAAATTCAACAGTGATTTATTTCGTTTTTGTTTTATGAAATATTTTGTCAGTGATTGATTGACTTGCCTCTTCACTGATTAAATTGTTTAAATTTGATTGTTTGACGATTTCCCAGTTGATGATCAAACCCCAACTTTTCGGCTGTTTAATGTTATTCGGCTGGTCTAATGGCTCGATTGATATTGCTCTCGATCAGTTGAAATTTTCGGTATAGAAGCCGCTATAATTAGAGTTGAGGCTGTGGTCTCGAAACTCGCCAACAACAACAACAACATCGAAAACTGCCCATCGTCGCAATTTCCTGATCGATTTCCTATCAATAATTGTATTTGTCCGAATATCAAAGATTCACGTTGTGTTGTTCGACAAGGTGCCATTTTCCGAATTCTCGACAAGATTGTCGCTATAATTAAATTTGTTTCTAGGTATATTTTAATGAACAACCGGGTCCTGGGTCGAGTTTCAGACTGAATTCGGCCATAACAACGCCGATTCCCCGGGTCATTTGGGGTTAATGTTACACATTGGCTTAACGATTGGCCCTCGTCATCAAATGTCACCGGACCATTGTTCCCTTTCAAAACATAAATTGTGTTCATCCAAGTGTTACAAAAGCCCACGGAATACCGCCATCTAGATCCGCATAATGCGATCTAAATCGCTCCCCCATTCTGATACTAAATATCATTAAAACAACAAATTCTACAAGAACATCAACGGGCGATATGTGGGGAAAATTGAGATCGACAATATAAACGATATTATTATTATTCTTCGATATCGTTATTGGGCTCGTTCGAGTGGAATTCAAGATCGTCTACGGCTTCCATCATTAATTCAAGTCTTATTTTAGCCGGGGTGTATCCTGCAGGATTGTTGTGCGTATTCATCAGTGTCGACGCAACCGATAAATCACTTTGTTTATTGGAAAATGAGCCTTCTGAGAAGATTTTGACAGCGTTTTTCCTAACCGCTTGATTGTCATTGATTACATCCAACCATGCGAAAATACCTACAATTTTCATAATGTATTTACGTGAGTTCAAACTCGTTTCCAGACAATAATTAGTCGGGAATATTGTACATTGATGAATGATAAATTGATAGCGATTTATTCAGTAGTTGGATAGAATAATCACGAGAAATTCTTCAGTTCGATTCAAGATAGAAAAACAAACACCAAGTCGCCTAAATAAACGAAACGTGAGCTCTCATAATTAGAGAATATGACGAGAAAGATTGTCTTTCGATCCGATAGCTGTGTGAGAAATTGGCCCTAATTTGGGCCGAAATGTCCATGAACAAGAGACAAATTCCAAGCGATCTAGATGAGATCGGCACGTACAACCAGATTGTTTCCAAGTGAAAGTAATAGAAGTGAAAGTCAGAGATTATTTTAATGGTGTCATATGCAAAATAGGATCCAAGAACTAGATAATTTTGATAGCGTTTTAGAATAATTAAGTGTCATTTTAGACTCGCTTTTGCTTTTGTTGAGTTGAACAATAAGATTTTATCAATGTTGGTGTTCATTAACTAGGGAAAAATCGATCAATTTAAATTGCGCCTTATTATCAAGATTTGTATGACAAATCAACGGAGCCATCTCTTAGATGAAGAGCAATAAGCCACTTATCCAAAAGGCCTGGCACGTAGTAGCCCTTTAGATTGGTGGTGGTTGTTCGACGATCACGTTTAGCACGTGACACCATCAATCTGGCCGTTACTAGAACTCTGCTAACCTTAAAAAAATATTTAATTCATCCAAACTAGAATAGTATCGGGCTAGATCACGAAATTACTCAGAAGCTCAATTTATAGAGGTCCATTTTTGAAATTCTCATCCAGTTCCTGATGACGAAGGTCGAGTTTATTGTTACGTGAAAAAAAAAACAACAAAACAGACTAATTGATGGAATTGGATTTGTTAGAGAGTTGCCGAAAGATCGACTCTCGAAAGTCAAAGTATTGTTTGAATTGTCCTGAAATAGATAATGTGATCAAAGTCTTTCAGCGTTTGATAATGTCCTCTAGTCAACTTGTCAACAAACTTTTTTTATTACACTCCGAACTTCGAGTCAATATAATCAAAGTCTTATAACAGGCGAAATATTAACAATTTTCTAACAAACTCACAACTTCTATCAAACGAATTTCAATATGTTTGTTCGATTCAATCTCTATTTTTAAAAACTTCCAATTCTTCCAACATGTGAATCTGCAAAATCCCATACATTTGATTTTTAACCGAACAAGCACAGATCCAATCTGATAGGTAGCATGAATTGATGGTTTTGACCGCTGATGGACCCGTTTCTGGTTGGATTAATCGCTGTATTTGGGAAAAAAATTACTGATTTGAATGTTGCTGGAACATTTTTATGCCATTAAGCAAGCAAATTGGACAGTATCAAAATTTTTGTTGTTGTTGTTGTTGTTGAGATTCGAGACATCCGAATGGAAAATACGAGAGACTACTGGATTAAATCATTCCATTCTCCCTCTATCATATATATTTGGGGTGGAATTGCAATGAAAAATATATTTTGCGACTTTTGATAATATTTAGTGGTGCGCCAGCCTATAATCTGTTATTATACAATATCAACTTTATTATTCTATCTTTGTTTTGGGGCTGTTTGAATTGTGCCAAAAGAAAACGGGATGAAAGGCAAAAGATAACGGTATTTATCATCTAGAATTGGGTCGCTAGCAATATCCTTTGATTTATCCCATAATATAAATTATCCGAAGGGAATATTGTAAATTGATTTTGAATATATATAGCGATCAAATTGGATTATTAATTCTAAATTTGCTTTTAATAAATCTATAAAACAATATTGTGTTTTTTTTTCTGTCGAAATTTGGCATAAAGCCAGCTAATAAATAGTCGAAATTTACCCTAATTCACTCGATAGAGGGTCGGGCAGTTTTTTTTTGTTAATTGTGAAATTTCGCTTTGTCCAGATCGATATGTAACAAACAAAAATTACCGATTGTTATGCACTACACACGTTTATATTAGAGAAATATTCAAAATTGACAATTGCTATTGAACCTTTTATAATAAATAGTGTCATGTAGAATTTTGGCCGCCGATAAAAATAAAACGAATTCTCAACAATGATGCATACAAATTAGAGGGAGCTTTTCCGCAATGCGCATTTATAATTCCATATAATTTCCATACACTGTCATTAAATTAACTGTATTTAAAGTCTTGTAATGTATGTTGCGACATCAATAATCAATTTACATTACGACCAATGGATAGTTTTTTCGAGAATTAAACATAAAGCTTGAATACGACTCGTTTTACTGTTCCACCATAAAATTTACGTCTCCCATTTCCAGGGCCGCATTCCCGATCTTTCAATATTTATGTAGTACTGTGAAGTAGTACTCGAGTGCATTCCATCCAAGTCGATTCGTATTCGTTGTCGTTGCCAAACGTTTTTTTTTGTCGAGAGATCCAAGAAAAAATCGACGTAATTGAAGTACAAATGACGAAACTTTTTCTACCATCTATCTATCAGAAACCGTCAACTAAAAGAACTGAAAATAAGAAATTCCCTAATAGAGTCGTTCATGCAATGATGAAAGCGTCTAGTTTGTTAGACATCGTCAAACTACTTGAAAAACTGATGTGTCTGTGTGTCGGTTCTATGAAATTTCCATAATTGTCCTAGCGCGTGCTTGTTAAAAGTTTTGAAACGACGTCAATTATTAGTGCTGGATGGCGCCTCCGTCGGGACGCTTACACAGCGTCGTTTTATCTCCAGCTTATTTAAAGCAAATCACATTAAACTTGTTCCATACATTCAAAAACACACACATATTTACTTGAACTAATTCAAGAATTGGGCCTACGGAATTCTTAAATCGAACAAGAATTTATCGGACTGTTTTGTAGATTTATTCAACCCGTCTTGAGGGCGATATAATTAATTATTGATCGTGCGTCATTAGAAATTGAGCGATATATCCATCAAATGGACGATATCCAGGCGTATTCTATATATTTTTTTCCTATTTAAGATAAAACGAAAACAAAGATTCTCGTGGGAGAGACATGACTGTCTTGGATGGATAACATACGTGTTTGGACAGGTTCGAAAAAATATGAAGCTACTTTATTAAAAAATGAATTATTTATATACGTTATGTGCGTATATCTGTGTGATTAATGTTGATGTTTTTGAATAGAAAAAAAAAAACAAATCTCTAATGATCGAAACTTATTGGACACGATTCCGATTATTACAATTCCGCCAGATAAAATAATGAAAAGAAAATAGAAATGGAAAAGTCGAATAAAGAACATTTGATAGCAACAACTTGAAGTAATGGGAAAGGGAAAGGGCTGCAGACTTACCGGCCGGGCTTTCCTCGATCCAAAATGATTCATCCAAGGTATAATCGGCTTCTGAAATGGACAAGGACAGTGCATTAGAATTTTGATAAAATAATAATAATAGTAATAATAATAAGGCGCATCTTCTATTTTATTTCAAACGAAATCGTGGATGAGAGCTGAAATTTTCCATGATTTCGTGGAGATTGTCGGTATTTCGGAGGTATTTATAGAAAATTGTCATCAAAGAGGCTCAGACTGGAGTTATATAAGTTTTTGATTTGAATTGATCGTCGACGAAATTTTGACGATGCTGCATGAACTTTTTTGTCATTTGTTTATCTACCAGTATTTCATTAATCGCCTATTTCTCAGGAATCTTTCAAATGAACAAAAAAGGAAAGGCAATCAAAGGCTGGAGTCTTTAGAAATGAGCTCGGAAATATCCGGGAACATTTCAGATATTTCATCGGGAGGAATACGGGCGTAGTTCGTTTTATAATGGGAAAATTCGTGATTTTTGCAAATTGAATAGAACAAAAATCGAGTTATTCCATAAATTTCATATTAAATTTTGTGTTTAAAGCGACGTGTGTTTGCTAAATTTTTTCGGTTATGATTGAATTCGGATTGGCGAAATGAAATTAGTCGATATAATCGAAAAGTTCGGCTTTGAAATTTATTCGTGCCGTGCATCTCTCGGCGATTATAAATTGAATGGATACTATTTGAGAAGCTTGTAACGATAATCTGACAACGTATTACAAATTTGATGGATCATTTTTGAGACATTAGCGGTGTGACATGGGAATCAAACATGCAAACAGAATGATAAATTGATCTTGAAAAGTTCGCGAGTTCGGGAATGACCGATCACTCAAATTACAAACAAATATAAATTTCCACTCACTCAATTGAACGATATTTTTTCTATTTGCTATCAAACAAGATACAATTTCGTTTTACATCCAGTTTGATGCCTACCAATTCCCAGTAATTGTATCCTATTTTCCTTTACTGTGAATCGTTGGGTTGGTTTTGCTCTTTGTTAAAACGATCACTCCGAGTTCAAGATCAATGAATATCCAATGGTGATGAACTTGAAGTGGAAAGAGAACCAACGTAAAACCATGGTCCAATTTTCCAAAACCGGGATAATGGAGATTTGGAACGATATCTTTATCTAGTAGGGTATGGCCGATGGAACACTGCATACGTGACCGGATTACACTTTTCATACTTTCACGCTATCATCAAATCGGATGCATTATGACGATGCTTTAAATCGAATCGAATCCGACGTACGATCTGTGTTGAAATCTAGCGAGTTATATGGTGAAAATATGGTGGATGCGCCGGGCGATTCTCGATATTCGTCGCACGTAATTCAATTAATCGAGTTAAATGCTACAACTTTCCGGATAATTATCTTATAAAATAACGTTGTTAGTGGAAAAACGTTATTTTGTCGGCGTCTAGTCTGGCAAATTGGCGTTCGAAAAATTTATATTGAATAAATATCAGAAAATTACGAGCCGAATGTCCATTATCGATTTAGAAATTATATTGGAATTCTCGACATTCCACAGTCAATTTGAGGCATTGTTCCACTATCAGGAAAGTGTTCCAACAATGCGGATCCACGTACCTGTCTTATTACCAACTAATCAAACATTTAGACTCCATTCGAAATTGAAGGGAAAAATTATAGTTCAGACCGGCGCTATTCCTTTTTATTGCCGTAGATTTTCTCGAATACAAATAATTTGTCTATTCGTGAGTTTCGTTGTTACATTTACAATTAGTTATTATCTTAAAGTGCTCTTGAATCCGTTGATCAATCGAAATTCTCATCTTTTATGTCGCAATTTTCTTCTCAAATCACCAAAGCTCTCCATGTTGACAGTCTATTTGGCAATTCCATTGCTCCAATCTCTATGAAATCATATTTAAAATATACGTCACGTAAATAATAGTCTGTTTCCTCGCAATAATATAATAAACGAGAATTTTGGAATTTGAACATTCATTAAGTCTGCAAATAGAAATCTAAATAGACTAAAGCGAATTGAAGCTGCTGAATTTGATTTTGTTTCACATCAAAGTCGTGTATGATACCGATATAAAAGAGGCTCTTTATTTTGGATCTATTTCGAATTAAATGCTTGTTAATGATGCAAATAGTTTTGCTGGTAGCGCTGGGAGAAGTTTCGTCTCTATTCATGTTGTCTATTCGAAATTAATTCGAACAGTTTCTCGATTCGATTTTTTTGGCGAGATTTTTGCGGTTCCAATGGTTTCAATACTTCACGTTCGATTGCATCGTTCAAATTCAATTTAAAACCGGATATAAATTAGAGAACCATAACAGACGGTCACTTAAGAGATTCTCAAGAGCTTATTGGATTTGGAATGTCGAAGAAATGCTTTCGTACTGAACCAATTCGATTCACATATATTCGAGAAAATTGTAATTTCAATAATTCCAAATTTATATCTATAGTAATTATGAATCTATGAGTTATTTGGCGATCAACTAGCTTTAGTGATTCTATCCGGAGATTTTTGTTAATCTTGTTATTGTTGGATGTGGGTCTTGTTTCATCAGGTTCCATTATCATATTCACTAATATTATGTCAACGGATAATAAGTGAATCTCTCCCTACCTGTCAGAATAGCAAACGAAATAAAACAATTATGCTGTAATGCATTACAGTTATAAATTATTTCGCTTGTCGTCGTCTATGTTAGACTTCATGTTTAGTTGGTATGTTTACCAGATTTTCACCGCGTCTTATCTCGAAATTCGTGTAAATATTGGTGCAGCATTGCATTCACTAGAATGCATCTTGTATTAATTAATCAATCAATAGAGATATAGATTCATCAATTTTGTGGGAGAACTGGAAAATAGCGACTGTCGAGACTCAATATTCTTTTTCCGGATTTGAAATTTCGAAAGATTCCCTTCGTGAACCTCCAAATTCACCTCAACTTCAATTTGGAGAACATTGGTCGAAACTTCCTCAGTTTTTGATACTTTCCTCAATCTGTTTCATCGAATATCATCCATGACGGAATCCATTTGACGGATGTTACGCTACCGAGATTGTTGGTTACAGTCAAATTCCTTCCTTAACAGGTGAACTTCGATCTCTTAATCATTATTTCGAATGTTGTCCAAAGTAGAGATATGGTTTTTGAACAAAATCCGGGAACATTTCGTACAATCTTGCTCATTTTGTGCCTCTAATTTGGGTTATTGCTAAAAGACGCGCTTTTGTTTTGAAAACATTGATAGTGATGGCCGAAAATGTCGAGTAACAGTCGCCAACATAGTTGGAACCATTAATTTAAATTCCATTAATATGAAATGTAGAGACGATTCGTCATCAAACATGTTTACACGAATTTGGATAAACATTAGAATGGGTTGTTGTTGTTTTCATCATCATTTCAACAAAGATGCATCACGGAATGTCTACAAATTAAGGATTCACATTCTCAAAGTCTAAATACTAAAGAGTGATAGAGATTGGGGAATTGAGAGAAAATATTTAGTTTTTTGCTACCTGCTCATCTCAATTAACTTGAACCAACAATTGATATTATGATCATTAGAGATTCCAAGGGAATTCTCTTTCGAATTGGATAATTTTGTAGGGGATGGTTAGTGGTCGGTAAGGCGTACCTGAACGATAACCATCACTTAACAGGCGAATTGCACGGCTGGCTTGATTACGCCAATAAGTCATACTGTATTTTAATGCTTATAAAAGCTTTCTAAATTCAATATTTAGTCTCTCATTATTATCGAAAATCATCCCCAATTTCTTTTGTTTATCATCACCTAATCGCCGATTCTAATTAAAATTATCCACGAATATGGGACACAGTTCGATTCAGAATCCAAACGCTTTGCCAACTTATAATACGGTAAAGCGTAGGAATTCTAAAGCGAAACATGCCAAATTAACATGTTCCAATGTTGTATTGTTTTGTTTCGTTTTGTTTGTTTGTCGACCGTGAATAATACGAGAGCTTTAATGTTTTATTCGTGTCGACAGGCGAAATTTTAAATTGTTCTCCAGAAACCGCTCGGATTTATTGTTATGAATATTTGCAATAAACGCAATGTAAATATCAATGTTCAGCTGAAGTCGACGCTTAAGTTTCGCTTAATTAATCAACATGAACCGTGTTTACCTTGAACGAGACTTATTCATTACTCGAATAGCCTAATTCGAAATTTCCTGCAAGAGCTGGATTAATTACCAACTCCGGTGTCTCGGATTAGGAGAATTTATACGGTCGAATTTTTGAATTTAATAATAAAAGTAAATCAACAAACAATTGACGATGAGTTGAATTAAGTTTTGGAAGTCTTTGGAATAAATGCGAAATATCGTCGAACTTGCTCCGTATATTTTTTGAATAAAATAAAGAAAGTCAGTGATGCTAGCGAAATTTCCATACGACTTGCCAGAACTTCAAAACTCACATCCGGCGACTTAATCGAATCATAACTAACACCGACACTGTGCAGTTGTTGCAAAAATTTCGAAAATTATCGGAATAAATTGTGAAATTTCTATTCATATAGATTTATTAAGTATATAATTGTGTGGAAATCACAGAACTGTAATTATTGAGCATCGACAATTTTCTAACACTTAACACAATTATATCCAATTGCACCTTCATTAATTTCGACTAGTCAAGTGTAAATACGAATTGAAGCGGAGTTGGACCTATTGAGATTGCAGTGTGCTACTTGGAGGGTACAAATTGAAGGGATAGATTGGATTTCTCCCCATAAATAACAACGTTCAGGTAGAATCGACCCAGTTTAATACATTTCATAAATTTTGAGACTCAAATTGGGAAAAAGATGGAAAAATATCTCATTATATTCGGTGCACTCCTCCGAATATCCCAGAAGCCCGGTTTTATGTTGTTAATTAATCCCGAATATTTCGGAGACGAACAATGAAAACCGATAGATATGCTTGAACGACGTAGATTAGTCCGAACTAATTTAATCTACGCTTAAATAGAACCATTCGTTAGTGTCACTTTCGTTAATAATAAGGCTTCACCGTTCCACTTGATGTTTCATTCGCTAAATCAACAATTTCGTAAATACATCGCCGTCTCTCCTCTAATTAGATGGCTCATCACAAATAAGGACAATTGAAGGACAAATACACCGAAATAATCCGAATAAAGAAAAATACGATTCTAGAGGGTATAAAAAAAAGCGC
Source organism: Stenodera caucasica (assembly GCA_037414795.1). Taxonomy (NCBI): domain Eukaryota; kingdom Metazoa; phylum Arthropoda; class Insecta; order Coleoptera; family Meloidae; genus Stenodera; species Stenodera caucasica. The sequence continues at coordinate 39,901 of JAZBGZ010000199.1, read as the reverse complement.
CGAATCCGAGATTAATTTCGTTAAAACGAATTGCTGAAATGTTCGGCGGTTTGATTTTATTGAGGCGCCACCTGGTCTTGACTGGGCTTTACATCCAGATAACTAGCAATCAAGCTTTTATGGGGCTTGTTTTATTTTTGTTTGGATTAAATTCGAGTGAGATGGCGGAATTTCCATCGCCTGGAAAATAATTTTCGACAATAGCCGACAATAATTGTAATGTAGTGTGGAAAATGTGCTGTTTTTCATGGTGTATTCGCTATATATTGTCAGTGAAGATAACTCGTTTACAATTCCCCGAAAGCTGGCCTTTCTTTTACGGAATATGAATTTACACAAACATAAATCAACGCCGACAAACATTATGGGACAAAGGGCCACCCTTTTCTACATATAGTAGTGGAATCTCTGTGCTCCATACAGCCCATAGTATCTTCCATATGGTTTGCAATTTTATAATGTATCAAATATATCAAAGTTATTTTATTTCGGATTCGGGAAATTTATGGGTCGCTTTATGCGCGTTTACACCCATTTTATAACCAATTCTCGCTCTATTTCAGACGGAAAAATCGGCGAAGGGAATTATATTTTGTTTAATAGAGCTCTTGTTCTAGTCTTGATATGAAATTTACTAGGACATTTCCGAATATACCAGGCGGTTTCATTATTTGGAGTGCTAGAGGATTAAATTATGTCTACAAGCTGCATTTCATTTTAATTATAACGAACTTTGCTGCGCGGCATTATAGAAATACACACACTAACACACATATATATAGAGGAGTTTAGAAATTAATTTTCTTTGTTGGCAACGTTCCACAATTAAAGGTGCCATTAGGGCTGCATGATGAGGGGCCGGAAACGTTGCGTTCAAACACGATATCAACACAACTCCATCAAATCTGGAGCCGCAAAGTATCCCGAAAAATTGGAACATCTGCTTCGATTTCTCGTTTATTATTATCTAGGGATACGATTGATTGTTATTCCCATTTGATGATGATTTGAAAATGTCCTTATTGAAATATCCGAACGTTATTTTCTAGATCAATGTGACAAACATTCATGACTAGACATAATATGGCTGGATTAAGACATAAACCACTATCAAAACGCGCTACGAATTAATTGATGCGGTATGTCTAAATAAATGGTGGATCATCGAATAATCGCTTGATTTATATTTCAAAAATTCAGTTGTACTCCAGCTTCAACTTTAAGATTTTAATTGGAATTTGCGCCAAGACAAATATCAATTCTAATCAGACAATCAGATGATTCGTCGTTTTGGCGAGTTCTATAATTTTAATTGAACCCGCCTTTCGAGTCCCGATTTTAATTGATTCAAATATGTAAAATTGTTTTTTTTTTGTGAACTTCTAGTCGAATAAAATAAGTATTGCGAATTCGACCGCCTAGTAAAGCTCATTTATAGTCTACATTAAAATTCGAGAATATTGAAGGAAAACTATTTCCTAGCTAACTGTGCTTAATTATATACAAGAATCGATTTGAATAGAATGTAGTTGGTAAATATTAGAATTGCAATTTGAAAGAACTCAAACGTTATCGAATAGCAGTTGTAAAACGTTATATTCAAATATATTGATTTATTGACAAGTGCAATCGACAATGTTGCTAAAATAAGATGATAAATCAACGTATAGGACTTGAAATGAAAACATTGTATTTCCGGTGAATTTGTATAAATTACGAAAATTGAAAATTTCCCATCATCAAATAAAGAAAACAGAATTTATCCCACCAAAATTGATTTGTTTTAATGATTATGCTTTATCTATGTCGAAATTCTCACAAGTACGAACGATAAAGATAGAGACTGACAGGAAACGATATATCTAAACATCCAAACACGCACTTGAAACTACCACTCCAAGTTTTCGCTAGTATAAATTCACCCCCATTCCAGAATTGAGTCGGCCAAGTTTTCCGAGGGAACTGACTGATTGCTTTTCCCCGATTTGATCCACAACATATCTGTTGGATAAATAGAAACCTTTTACCTTAGAAAATCTTCTATCGTGTATTTCTGCCACGCAACAACAACCCATTGCTTATAATACCGGGTTTCAATTCTATTTCGACTAAAAAAAAAAAATTACTTGGAATACATTCGCTTTTTCTGTATTATCGGCAACGATCGATAACAGAACGAAGTCGCAAATAATTGGTTTTCTTTCGGTTTAACGGTCCGAAATTATGCATCCAATGATGATGTTGATGATGATGATGACGGTGGTGATGATTCGACCCGATCAATTCCGCCAATGATTGTACTTTTAATGTCGAACAAACGCGAACAGGAGATGATGCAGAATTTTCTTCCAAATTATAGAAATCGATAGCGATAATCCTTATCTCGAATTTCCAATTTAAATATTCAAATACCACATTTAATTCGTTTATAATCAATATTGACAATCTAGAATCGATGGAATTTTTTGTCCTCATCTTTTTTATAATTCAAAATCCAAATATACCAACATCGAGATTATTTACATTTCATCTAATTTAAATAGGATTGTTGGTTTGTTTGATTTAGAACGATATTTCCTTAGTTATAACAAACAAGTCGCATTTAGTAGACCTTATTTCGTTCGTATAAATATTGGGTGGGTTAATTATCCAACTTACAAGTATACGTAGATGTTAATCTAATTAGATGCCACCTTAAATTGGCTATAATTTCCCTAACGCACTCAATGAAGACGCAAAGCCATGACAAAATATTTTCCCAGATACCATTCCCAAATTACACCAAACACTCGCCTATTATTAAGTTAAATGTACCTTTGTTAGCACTATTGGACTGTTAATAAGGGATCTGAAATATTCAGCCTCGACTGATTGATGATTTTCGATAATTCTATTGAATTCTATATTGAATGGAAGAATGCAATTTTTTCAATCGTTAAAATCGATTTTATTATTTCGTTTCAAAATCATCTCGATTAAGCTTCATCCGGCCCTTTGAGGCTCTAATTTTATGAAAATCTACCATGTTTCATGAATAATGCGATTTTGCAAAAACCTAGTTATAGAAATTACATCAAAGCTCTGAAAATAGAAAATCCCGACTCTAAAAGCGTGGCTCACTTGATTTTAGAAATTATTTACACTGGATTGTTTTCCCGAAGACTTATCGTTGAGTGTGCCAAAAATCGGAGCTCACCCGGAAAACTGTATCATTTTCTCATCTGCTACAATTTTTTTATTTTATTCTGTGCGGTTACACTTTGGAATTAGATCAAAACGCGAAATTTTCAAAAATCATGCAAAACATAAAATTTTTGTTTCTCTTATTGTGAGTTGGAGAAACAAGGAATTGGGAAATTATTTTAATGGTGCAGTTGTGGTTTTTCGTCGACATTAAGCGAAAACCATTGTGAGTGCATGGAAAAATCGAAATTTATGAATTTTCCGACACTAAAATTACAAGATAAGCAAGTCTCCACCAGGAAATGGATTTAATTTTACATATTCCCAAATCAATAATTACCTATACATCAGAATTAAATGGAAATTCGTAATATTGGAAAATCAAAAAAGAAAAAACAATCTCCATCTTTTAGATATTGACTGAAAATACGGCTCAACTAATATTCGTCCTAGAATAAATACAAAGTTGTATGTATTGAACAATCGAATTTAGTGTTTCGCGAAAAATTTTTATTGCTCTATTGGAAGCAATCTAAATTCTGAAAATCTGTTAGAAATAAACAGCTTTGGGGAATCGATGCAAAACGACTGATTTTTCAGCAAAATCTCCAAAGCCCGTCTATGTTCAGATAACAAACAATACGCAAAGAAAGATAAATTATTTTAGAATTGTCCTTTCCTTTAGGAGAAACGTTCCCAGCTCAAATCGTGTTTATATATTTTCTATTTATATTACATGTATTAGATGTGTATTTCTCTTTCTTTCTTTTTTTTCCTATATACTATATTGCATTTTATCAATCTTCTAAACTGGATCATGATTGGGGCTTTATGTTCAAAACATACCAATCGATTTCCGGAAATTGAATATATCCCATCTAATATAACTGTAAGCCATCAAAGTTACCTGCTCCAAATCTGGTCATAATTAGACACAAATAGATAATCATCCACATATTATAATTATTATAATCACAATCGAGTAATCAGAGAGAATTGTGAGTTGCTAAATATAACTGGGCGTTAGCTAACTGTATTTAACGAATTTTGATCAATATCGAAACAATTAGATTGGACAAAGAGACGGCTTTAAGCCCACTAATGACTAACAACTATTGTTTTGGGCACTATTACATGTGGCTACCATGATGGATATTCATATGATAAGTAATGGTAATATTTCACATGAGCTTATAATATTCACAGGCCATATTGTTTTGTGTCGCTTGTAAATTCAATGGACGGCAAAAATTCCAGATCTAAAGTAATAGAATGGAGTTTTAGTTTTGGTCATTTATTTTTTAAACAGAAATTCCATGTTTTTTTGTTCAATACCGCTCTACTTAGGCGAATATTTATATAGAATCATCTAACAGGAAGGAACAATAATAGAATTTTATGGAATAGGAAGAGTTTACACGAAATATTGATATCGATTTGTTTCATCTGTGACGAAAGGGCAAAAATTTATGAAAAATGATTTTTCATATCCAATTTCCATCTGATATTGGAGTGATTATCTCCCAGCTATAATACAAAATTAAACTTCAAGCTAACTAGAACACATAAATTTTCAATTCGTAATTTAAACGTAACAACAACAACAGTTCTATATCTATTGCAATAGAGCAGCCATATTATGTTTGGGCCCATTGTTAAATTCGCTATAAGCGTAAATTTTACACAGAACAGTATTACAAATTGTACTCCAATATGTGTGGGGAAATTATAGCGTAAGTAATGATAAATAAATAGGTACGATATAAATTTTTTTTTAGTGTGAATATAGGTGTTTTTTGTTTTTTCTTTGATAGAAACTACGTGTTTGTGACATTTAATCAAACAAGTCTGAAACAACAACAACAACAATTTAATGTCTTTGTTGTTTATGAAATAAACGGTTCTGACACTTCAACTTTGTTATTATTATTATTGCAAAATTTCGAAATTAATGGGAGGTTGATTAAGGGTTGAACTATCGACTTTGTTCTAAAAGGCTAGACTCTTGAGCAGAATTGCGATTGATCAAATATTAGTGAATTTAACTAGAACCGGTAACTACAATTTGGCCACTAACCATGCTCTAGTTGTTGGATCCCTAAGGATCAACTATTTGAATAACTAAATTCACTCAAAAAATTCAATGACACACACCTAGGAATCTGTCTGAGAATTAGAAAATTTCCATTTTGATAAAAAATGGAGATACTTCTCCCGAGAG
>JAZBGZ010000199.1:8016-34409 GCA_037414795.1 Stenodera caucasica | reverse complement strand
GAGATCATAATTTCAGTCTCTCAAATTCTTGCACATAATTTAAATGGGAAATCTTCATTGAAAAATCTCTCTAAATTTACTACCAAATCTAAGTGCATATTTGACGATCGATTATAGACAAAGAACTTGGTTAGAGATCGTGACCTCATCCGAATACGACCTAAAATGAATTCTTTAGAGTATTGACGGCTGGAAAATTCTAATTTTTCGTTTCTACTCCATTAGTTCTATCAAACAAAATAAAGACCGTATTATACTCAAATTTTACACTCAAAATCACCCAAATAGGTAATTTGTTCGGAGGTTCGACATGATAAACTCGACATCAAATCAAATGAAAAACGGGACTTCATCATGCCAAAAGTCACAAATTAATCTAATGGCAAATTACATCAAATTTTTACTGAAAACAGCTCGTAAATTTCATGTAAATGTTGATATGATTTTAACTAGAACACACTCGACCAAAGTTGAGATTACGTTACTAAAGGGTCCCATGTGTAATGTGTTAACTTTTACCCTCTCTACTAATATTGTACAAGTGGAGAATATTGTTCCAGTAAATTTTATTATAATTATTTTAATCTCGACAAACTAGAACAACAAACTATTAAATTTACATATCCAGTTTAAGGGGAGAACGCACAAGTAAATTCACCCATTTGCCTGGTTTTTCCCAATAACAAAAACAATTAAAAACTCAATTCAATGTAGGTAGGGGGGAGAATTCGGATCTTTTCTGTTAGAAACTCAACTCAACTACGGATATCTGACAGTTTTAAAGTTGGGGATGTTTTAAGACCTGTCTTTATCTGTTCAATGATTCGTATAGAAATCAGAGACGGCTCATCCATAAATGTTGCCCTTCTTTTTAAGTAATTATCATTATTCTGGATATATTTTGTACTTTTATAAATCAAAAAGTAGTTAGTGGTAGTAGCTGATGTTGGAGAGTTATGTATTTATAAAGTTTTGTAAAAAGTTTACGGTTTCTGATAACGCGCTAAACGGTGATGAATGCGAACTGTGCTTAACAAGTCCTAAAGTTTTCGTGTTTTTACCACTTTCTCATTCGCCTTAATATTTGCAAATGTAGAACATAAATTCTTGCATACTTTATAAATGTTATAGCCGGGATTGTGATAGTCTCTACTGTTTTAACGATTTACCAGCCTTCAAACGAAAAAATTTCAGATTTTTCTATTAATTTATGTCTATCCTAACATAACATAAACGAATTGAAATTATTCAAGTTTAAATAAGCGTACAAATTCAAATTTCAACCACATTTACTTTATAATAACAGCCATAACTAATTAATATTCATCTATAATAATGAGCAAATTTTGTTGATTATTTTACACGTCATTTATATGTGTAGTGTTTATATATTTTCATCAACAACCATCATCCCCAAAACGTAATGTTAATTTTATTCAATTATTTGAAGACTTATTTCAAATTAAGATGACTACAGAACGACGACTATATGAATATTAATTTATTAAAATATTATATCCGAGTGGGCCTTGTATTTAATGATTTTCATTTGTTTGATGCTAATCCAGCCTGAAGCGTTGCCGCAAATTCCACACAACAATTTTAAAGGAACACTATCATTATTATTATCATCATCATCAACATTATTATTATGATTATTATAATTATTATTATTGTTTTTATTACCATAACATGGAAAGTTTTTATTATCGAATTCAAATTTATGTGCCGATCTTGATGTTTATTGGAGCCCCAAGAATACAATTTGATAATAATAATTGAATTAAAAGTAAAGTGAATGATAAAAGCGGGAAATGGCGAAGAAAAATCACAAGAATTGTTGGAATACTTCCAAAATTTGTTTGTTCTATAAATTTGTAATTCAACATAACACATAAATTATGAAACAATTACGGTTTAACATGATCACAATTTTATTAGCTTTATTGTTGAGTTGTTGTTGTTGTTGTTGTTCTGTAACAGTTGCAAGCTTTATTGTTTGTTGTTTGTCCAAATCAAAATTTTCCTTGTTATTTCACAGCGGGCTACAATTGAGTTGGATGGGAACATCAACAAGGGGAATTTTCGAGCATATGATAAAGTTTTATTAATGTTATTCGTTTTATTTTCAACCACAATAAAATATATGTCCAATTCGATATTGGAGTTGTTTGCGATAATTCGAATATCTTTGCCGATTTCAATGGAAACCAAAACTAAACGATAACCGTTGTAATGACGATCGAGATACGATCAATTTTTCATTGAAGAAAAACTACTTTGATTTCGAAGTCCGATAGTTTCAACATATAAATTTCTTAATCACTTTTATGGGCTCAACACAAACAATACCGTCAGTTGGTGTAATTGTAGACGCACCGGGGATGCCCCGTTGATTGTAAACTTAATTACTAGACGCAGTTCAGCAGGGGGTTGCATCCCTACGCTCTCTCTCTCTCTCTCTCGCTCCCTCTCTACAACCTGAAGGGGCGGCATTTAATAACGGCCGATCAAATTGATTGTTCGATTTCCAGGACTATGCTCTTCTTGTTCGTTTGGTCGGCCGATAAAACTGTGAAACAATTAATATTCGTTAGAATGAAATGGACAGAAACGGACTAAGTCCGTTTGTTGAACGATTGTGTGCGGTGTGTAGTCGGTCGTTGGGCTTACAGATAATATTGATTGTCTTCTATCCAGCTGGATATCCAATTAAATTCGATCTAATCTAAAGTCTCGATTTTTTCGAAATTTCATTATTATTTCTTTGCCGCAATTTTTCTTTTGTTAAGCCTTTTAATGTCTCTTGATTCAACTTCTAGCAGGTATTCTTATAATGTTACCTCTATAGAAATTTCGCACAAAAGCTTTCTAATTTGAATTCTCGTCTCTAGTGAGATGAAATTGACTATGAAACACAATAATACAATATTAGCAATCGTAAGTGCTTCGCTCTTTTTTCCTCGCCATTTTTATTAATATTCAAACGGCAAGTCAAAGTGCGAGAGATGAAGAGCAGATAATCCAATTAGGTTACAGAGATTATGCAAATTACAATTTTATATTCTTTTAGACGAACGCAAAAAAATTATTTTTTTTTATCTAAATTATAATCTCACGCAGTTTCTTGATTGGGCTTTTTCCATATTCGAAAATACTCTTCAAAAAATATTACTTTTGTCGATTTTCAAGAGCTCATGTTGGCACAACACTCAACAATAAACAAACAACAATAAAGCCTAAAATCTTTTTGAACAGCAACTTCAAAAGTCAGCCGAAATTCACATAGGGTAAGAACAGCCCAATTCTAACAGAGAATTCCTAAATGTTAAACGAATCCCCCTATTTCAACGACTATAGAATTATATCAGAACAGTTCCATCTCTACAACTACCGAAACTTGGCTCTTTTCATCAGTTATTGATAACAGATAAAACGGACCGGAAGCTATTGTTACTTCCTTTCTAAATGTTGTCAATGAGAACAAAATGAATGGACAAATATTTGATTTATGAGTTTAGTAGTTTTTTGAAAATTATCAGACTGTAAATATTAGTTCGAAATACACTAACAATTAAATTGTATACATTTTTTGTTAGCTCAACGAACACGAATTCTCCGGTTATTGGTCAACATTCTTGTGGGTTAATCGGTCCCTAAAACCGAAATTATTAATGTAACTGAAAATTGGCACTTAATAATGAACAAAGTCCCAAATCCGGTAATTAGATTTTCGCTCGAACAATTTTATTCAAATACATGTATAATTCGGTACTTGATGTACGAAAATCATTAAATATCCACCGCAATAGAAGATCAAGATAATTATTACTTATCTGTGTTGATTAACTAATTAACAAACTAGCAAACTAATTGGCGTGAGGTTAATTTCGAGATCTGTTGGCAATTCGCAATAATTCGATATTGAATTCCGAGTTTGGAGCGTATTGCCGAATTTCGACGATAATTTTTGAAAAGGTAAAGTTTCAGTGTGGCACAGATTCAGTTTACAGACAAACTGAGCGTGACGAATGGCCACATCTCATCGGAATAAAATGAAAATAGAGCAGAGAAACGGAAGACGAACAGAGAGTGAAAATAGGAAAAATCGTCGAGCAACTTTATCATCACTGGAATTGTATTGTGTGTGATTCAACCGGAACAACCCGTGTACCGCAAACTTGTCCTCTTTCAAGCTTTGAACTTTGAATTACTGATATCTAGCTAATGATAAATTACAATCTGGATTTAGACGCTAAACAACAAACACTAAAATATTTAATTGAATAGATTGTTATTGTTGAAGTTGATTAAAAATGTTGTACTACTTTCGTTCTAGTAGATTTGCCTCAAGGGATGTTTTAGGGATGAAAAGTGCCGTTGTTCTCCCTCGAGGGTGGCGTGAAATAAAATCGTCGTCGACAATATCGGCTGACTTTACTAACAACCTTATCAACTCAATTCTAGATAACGTTTGTTTAACCGAAAACTTTTGCTTTGCATAAAATTAGAATAATGCCTAAGTTGAGACTTGAATAAAATTTGTTATTATCAAATCAAATTTATTCTTTGTTTCCTTTATTAATTAATAACGTCCTTATTGAATTACGAAAATAATACGGAAAAATTGTTGAAATTCACTGGAAGTTTCATTATTTATATTCAGTACGGGTAAAATGCGGGAAAGTTAATTTGGAGTTTAATGGACAGTTTTCCGAGATTGGGCGCTCATTTTCCCCATAAGTTGCCTTTTAATAAACTATAGATGTGGGATATTTTGGAAAATTGTGCATGTGCCTAGTGTTTAAGTGGAAGTGGTGAGAACTCCACCTACCACTAAAATTTCGACGATATTTCAACAAGATTTCGGCCATTTGTTATCCGCTTGTTGAAAGATAATATAGATTACGTGCAACGACTATAGACAATAGAACACTCGAAATAGATATTTAGAAGGGGTAGTTCGTTATATAAAAATTAACCACACAATAATATAGAATAAAAGATGTATTGAATTAAAAGCGGAAAGATAGAGAAGAGCGAGTTTCCTGCTTATAATTCCTAATCCTCGACGGTTATCTCTCTCTTTCTCTTTAAATAGACATATGGATCGATATAGAACCATCTTTACAGCTTATCTTGAACTTCGCGGATTTTATTTAATTGAACCCTCGCTAAATCGACAACAAAACCTATCTAGTCAATTCCGAACTTCATCAAACTTATAAATTATAAACTACAAGGCGGTTGAAATTAACGAGTCTTATTCATTCATTTTGTGTAACGAAGTCATTTTGTTATTCTTTTGATAAAGCTCAATGTAGTACATCCCCATAGTTATATGTAAATGGCAGCCGCAGAGCTGACTAATAAATAATTCGCAATGGGGGCTATTTCGTGTTGTACAACAGAAACATAACCTCAGAATAGAGTATTTGGCGTCGAAATGTCGAGGTAACGATGCCATAAACATTGTGTGCGTATTTCACAGGGGGCCCGAGCAGCGCTTCTCCAGGGAGGCGGCGTCGTCGGCGTCGTTCTTGTCGTCAACGCAACTTATCGAATGAAATATCGACAGCCAATTTTTCCTTATTAACGTTCCCATTATTTACCAGGAACAAAAGATTTCGACCATTAGTTTTCGAGAATCAAAATTTCAGGATAAGAACTGTCCAAAAATCTTCACAATAAATTCCCAAACTCTTCCTGTCTTCAACAGAAGTTTCGATAATTACAACTTGGCCAGAAATTTCAAGAAAATTACGAATTTTTAGTAAGTCTATTTAATTTGCGATTTATTTCAACTGAAAAGTACGATTTTTCTAGTATTTCTTGAATGTTAAAATATATACTCCCGGAAACTCCTGGATTGTTGTGGATTTTTCGAGCCCGCCTCGTTTCTAGCTGATCCCAGAATTAATTAGAGACTGATTAATTTCGTTACAGCCCTAATTTGAGACAATAGAATCAAGATAATTCGTTGAATTGGATTTTTCTTGAAGAATTCAAAGTTAAAAACATTTACTGCGAATATAACGGAGAATTTGTTATTCAAAATAGGGCTTTTCGAAACACAGAATAATAATAGCCGACTAGCAGATGCGCGAAATACTACTGTAAATAAAAAACAAGTGTAAAAATTATACTATAAGCACTACACAAAACGGCCGAACAATATGTTTGTAGGATATTTCAGGAAAATTTGAATATCTATTTTGCCGACCTTTTGATCCATTCACAAATGTCATAACAACTCAATTTTGAGGAAATTATCCCGTACATATTTGTTATAATATATTTAATAATAAAAGTTGTCGGAAGTTTATTAATATTCCCCATTAGTCCTACCCTTATCATCCAACTTATATACATATGAATACATTTGGGACCGGCTCCAAAAACTTGAAAATTAGTAAAGTAACATTCTGTTGTTGCTGCTGTTGTTGTTGTTCGTCTGCAAGACGATCAAAAATTAATTGAATGGAATAGTCACCGTTGTTTTACAGACCTTATTATGAGAATAATGCCCAAAATTAGTTACTCTAACAAGACAATTTCAGTTCTCGTTTAGAGAACAAGACGAAAATACAGCGAAATTAATATTAATCGAGACTCAACAAATAGAGGGTTGTATTCGTTTTTTTTTTTTTAAAGTGACAGTGATAATTTCTGAAATTGGTAAAATTTCGAAAGAAGCAAGGTTCAGAATAACCCTCAAGCAATACATGGAGCTCGATCATTCGTCATTTAACGCACCGCCAGTTATTATCAAGTTATATTTCCATCAGATTCGTTCAAGCTTCATGCAGATAACGCTTCGATGATCTGCAATTTTTTATGCGAATTTGATAGCCAATTATGTACGAAAATATATACATTACTCGATTCAATCAAAATTGCCAATTTGGTAGTTTTCTTTGAATATATCCACTCATCTAACGATCTTGCCGTGGTATCGGATCAGTTTTGCGATGAGATCGCACGATCTAATCGCCACACTAGCTTTTTTCGAAATATTCTAGAAAAAGAAGAGATTTTTCTGCATATTACCGAGCTCGACAGTCGATATTCGCGGGGAAAAAGAGGAAATTGAAACAAAACTCTCCCCATACGGTTCTAGATGAAAAGTCTCGTTTATACCGAGTGATGGCCTGATGCAATTAGAGAGTTAATTGAGTTATACAAGGGACATCGTGATTGGAGTGATGTGTGATTGATTTTCTGACGTCAGCAGTCATGAATTCCCTGTTTAATAATTCCACAAGTATATAATTTCTTTTTTTTTTTGGTTTAATTGTTATAGACTTGCAAATCAAACACATAATATTCACTATGCAATTACTCATTCTCAATATTTGTTGAGTTTATAAAACAGGACAATATCAACATATATCTAGAATATAAAAAAAATCGAACACGGCTATAGCGAGAGGGATGTTAAAAAAAACACGACCATCAACCAAAAACAAACAATCCCATCATGTATGCTACAAAATATTTTTTTATAACAGATAAACAAAACAGTAGCGAGAATTGGACAAAAACAACAACAACAACAACAACGAAAATGAGCATCAAAATTGTGGCAATAATTCAACAATCTATACAAACAATTGAATGATGAACAGCTATATTTAATAATAATTCAAATTCAAAACGGACAAAAGATGCGTCTAAGTGAAGTAATGAAATATTCAATTTACTCTGAATTCATTTGACGTCAACAAAAATAAAATGACTGATGAATTCAACGAAACAATTTCGAATCAGTCATCAAAACAACATTTCACTCGAACATAATTGAATTGACTATATTCTAACGAATTTTCGACGAAATAAGGCACAATCACGAGACCCCGAGATTCTCAAAAACAGCCCTCTCCTCTCGAAAAATCATCACCAACAACCAACTCGCCCTCTAGTGCTTTCCGATGAAACCAACCAAGATTAGCATTATTTTCACAACGAAAAAAAAATCTATAAATTGAACGGGCGGGCGATCGATTCGGTTTAAATTTTTTTTTTTTTCTGTAAAGTTTGAGTCGAGCTTGGTGGATTTTCGCGGAAAAACGCCTCTTCCAATCGATACGAACCGGTTATAATTTATCTGGTGCATGTTGCGGAAAAATTCGAATGGAATTTTAAAATTAATTAGGTATAAAAGGAAATTTAGTCATTTTTATTCAAGTCGGCACGTGTTCGATTAATTGAAACTGTCAAATTGTGTCTGAAATGAATAAAAATATCTAATTATCAATTTTGAATCGAGTATCGGAAATTTGTAAAAGTCATTCAAACTTAATAAATGGAAAAAGTGATAATTTTATTTCAAAACAAGATAAAATAAAAAGTAGGTAAAGTTTTGAGCATTCAATATTGATTTTATCCAATGCTTATGCTTCGCTAGCCGCAAAAATCTGTCTATACGATTTTGAATTAGAATCGGTATCGTTTTTCTTTTCTTTTTTGTTGTTACGCCTCTCTACCCCAACGGGGAAGTTTTCAATATGGAAACCATTTATGTGAACGACATATTGTTATATGTTAGCATTTGCGCGTCAACGAATTTAACGATATGATATGAGAAACGGATCCATTGAAGCGCGTACGAGTAAAATCTGTTTGTACATCACAACAGACATATGGGCTAAAATACTTTGTTCGAAAGAGATCGAAACAAATAGAAAATGACGACGATATACAGACGGATATTTATCGCCAAGCGGCCCGTGAATTCCGTCACAAAAATTGTTAGTATCCCTTGTGATAAGGCGATAACAATCCGACCGACTTTACGAATGCACAAAATAAAAGTGATGCATCGCCTATTGGAGATTTAGCGAGCCGATTCTAAGATGAGGCACGTCCTAATTCGAAACTTCGCAAAATTGCGGAGTAAACGACGGGAATTATGGCACTTCCACATTCATATGAAGTTGGACAGTTGGATATTGTAACAGAAGTTGACAAACTTGAAATTTACGAAATTATAACTCCAGCTAAAGTCCAACTTAATAATATTAACCTAGTTACTTTGCTGTTACTGGGAAGTTGAGCCAAATAAGACAACTCCATCCGCCTATGTAGCTAATATGTGCAACTCAGAACCAACAATCGTACTACCTGTCGTGCATTTTGCATGGACCACACGATAATCAACTTCAACATTGAATGCGAATTAGACGAACTCATTATAAGTTTATGCGGGACTTCGATTCGAGTTGGAGGGAGTTGCGGAAAAACCCGCTATACTCTTGCTGGGATCACCTGTTAATTTATCTTTCTCAGCTAAATAGACAACATCAAAGGCCCAATTCCCCTGAGATCCGCTGATATTGTAGAATATGAACTTTAATTTATGGAATAATACAACTTGTACTGCTTCCTACTAGAAAGGTTGCTGCATTAAGGAGATTATGTGACACAATCGAGTACAAAGGGCCTTGCGTCCTCACTCTCAATCTTTTTCCCTTCCATCATCAACTACGAGAATAATAAATTTGATTAATAAGCCTAGGAGGAAACAATAAACCTAATTCTGTCTCCTTTCGTGTTACATTGTCGACGCAACTCCTCGAAAAGAAATAATCTGAAATTATAGATCGTCGACAGAAGTTCGGACTTGGAACAATAGCCACTTGATTCGTTTATAAATTTATAACGAAAGAAAAGCGTTCGATAATGAATCGTTTGAGTATCTCCCCTAAAATTAATTAATTATAATTGAGCCATGATTGATTTTGTAGTTAAGCTTCGAATGCGGAATGGGCGGCTCTTCGGAAAATTACAACTCAAGTAGTTACAACGTATTAGAACGATTCTTACTTTATTATGCATAATTTCAGGTGCATTATGCACTCAGGTGAGCGAGCCACTTACTTACTAACGGCTTTTACAGCATAATGAACTTTCAGAACCTTGTAGTATTAGTTGGAAAATTTCGAGCTAGCAAATAACTTGGAGCTTTGAGTTCGTTTTTCTACAGCAATTTATTAAAATTCTGCTATTATTTTTTTTCCGCGTGCTCCGACCTGCTGTTATACCAATGAAATATTCGCCGTTATTATGTTGACTTTAGCAAAAATAAGAACGATATTGTTGTTGATGTCGTACAATTTTTTCAGGACGAATTTCTCGTCGAATTTTTCATTTTGGCCGTTTTCGACGCCGATAGATTGAACGTATTCAAATGATGTCGGAGATTATGCCACCTTCAATAAATGTTGAACGTCATGTTAACATTAAGTCGGATGTCAACGTTTTTTCGGCGGATCTCGAGCTATATGAATCGATGGCGGAACATCTTTCGATTATGAAAGTCATCCGGATGGGAGCAATTTCCCCAAGTACATATTGAAAAAATCCAATTAATTCCAAGACTCAAGTGGGCTCCACATAATAACAACTGTAATATAGTGATCCGTTCAGTAATCGTTTTTCGCGATCACAACAAACACTCACTTAAAAATTTTCTCAATTCTTTAGAGTCGGATTTATTTATTTGCGGTACTCGAACAAAACGAATCGACTTCGTCAATGAATTTCTTGTTGTTCCGGTGACAGTTGTGATTTTTTCGGTTTCGCCACTGAAAATCCCTGGAAAATCCATTCTACATTGTCGAGTGTACAAGTCAAGCCAACTTCCTAGTAAATCTCTATTTACTGAATAGTTGTAGAGTTTTAGAATGTAGTTGACTTGTGGAAAAGTTCGCCATAATCTGTGCTGTATTCATCAGTTTTTCCCTCAACGCAAGGTGATTGTAGTAGAAAAATACGTGACTTGAAAATCAAGATTGTAGTGAAAAAACAGGCCGGCTATAACGTTCAATTATTCGTTAATTGAAGAATTCCGAAGGATCATATAATGAATTTTAATATATTCTTAGTTACGGATTCAATTTTAGAATCGTCTCTTCTGCTCGTTTTTCCCGACTTTTTTCTCACCAGGTTTGGAGATAATTGTGTTTTACTCATTATAACTTCTGACAGTTCGAAGAGGGATTATGTTGAAAATGCTACAGATGAATTGCTATAATTTATTACTGTCAGTTTTTTTTATTATGTGTCACTTGCTAGTTCTAGAATACAATTTGAAGTACTAAATTTACATCAAACAAAAGAAACACTATAGAAGAGAAGAACTAGAAGAATGTTTTTCTTCATTGAAATAGAATATATATGAAACAATATTGAGTCACATTATATTCCCATGACGTATTATGAAAGCAATGATGTAAATCTGGAATATTTTCCACATGATAAATTTTTCGAGTAGATCTCTATGGAACAAATGCGAAAAAGACGCCAATATTTGAATCGAGTCCTACGTCAATTGAACGAAATCAATTGTAAAAAAAGGTCACGGGAAATGCCCTCAATAGTAAAAACGTTTCAACTGAAAATCAATCTTTCGAATTTTCATTCGATTAAATTTCATCAAATAGAGAATCAATTATTTGCGTTTTTTTTTTCACATGACGGGTGTATTTTTGGGAATGTGACGACGAATCATTCGAATATTATATTTGTTCATGTAGTTTAGAACACGTCCTGGCAATCAGTCGGGAATCGGTCCAACCCTAAGGGAAAACTAACAAAGGCGCGGTTCCTTTCTCAGATCTTGTACTTTTAAGACAGCGAACGTAAAATGTCAAGGACTAGTCGTTTCAGGACCCCACTGAACAAACTCACGAATAACATTAATAATAATAATAATGATTCAACGGTTCTTAATTATTAAATAAGTGAAAATAAACGAAACGGGAGAGAAATATACTACATGAAAACTTACCAAGAAAATAAAGTATAGTTATGGTACATTTGCGACACAACAAGCTCTAGAGGGAATATTACAGTATTTGAACTAGACGAAAATAAAACTGGCGTTTTACAAGAATTTTATAAATAAACTCTCATGTTTTATCTGTTGAATTATTAGGAAAATTACACAAATTCCCACTTCAAAAGTTAAATAAGTCTTCTAATGTAATTTTTAATTAATTTATACTTTTTTTCGGCGAAAAGTTGAAATTTTTATCGCCCATAAAGCTAGATTGTGCTCGCTCTGCTAATGTAATTAGAACATTTTATAGAGTAGTCGCTTTAAATCGGATATTATAAAGTGATTATGACCTTTCCGAATAATTACATACGGAGATTTATCGATCTGACTCGTTCAAATTGAATATTAAGCTAGTTTGGAGTCGCTATTTACAGCCAAAACTGTGCAAAAAATTCCAAAATTCATGTTCATCTATCAACGATTATCTCACTCATTGAAGCTGCACTAGATTGAGATATTTTGGAAATAATAAGGATTTTTGAGGACTTTTAGTACATCAACTCTTGAATCTAACCCCCACACTCATATAGTCGGGGTGTCAGGTGTGTGACGGAGATTTTAAAGACAGATAGACAGACAGACAGACAAAATTGTTATTTCGACTTGACATGAAGTTCAAGTTGAGATTTGGAGATCGAGGCAAAAAAATTTCAGATTCCAGAAATAATCACAAGTCTCTCTTTCTCTCTCATTCTTTGGCTATAATGGGAGCAAAATCGATATGAAGGCACAACTCTATATTGATATAACTACAGTTAATTATGATGATTCGGTACTTTTCAATTACTTATGAAAATTAGAAATTAAATTGATTCTCAAGTCCTGGTAAAGGCGTTGTCCTATTGAATTTTAACGATTCCCAAAGCGCCTGTTTTCCAATTGATAAAACATGTTGTTCTTCCCCCCAAAATTTATCGTTCAGTAATAGCCGTTAAATACAAAAATTTCCACTTGATAGTTGTGTATTATCATCAAAACAAATTCGCATTTACATTTAACATAGGTATACAATTTGGGTCATACAATAAACAAAATAATTTATCAAGTTTTAAAAGGGTATAAAAGCAAATCGTCCATAGTTATAGTTTGAATAGTGGTTCAATACTTGAAAATGTACACTCAACTTTTAGTAAAAGCTCTAATTTTGGCTGCAATTCTGCATTTATCCTTAAGCCACGGTAAGTTTTATTCGTTTTGCTTCCGCTAAATTTACATTCCATTGGAACGTATTTTAGGTGGAATGAGAAATTTCACGAGAGATGTTGTAAGTATCGATGACTATATTGGGAATTTATTCAATCAAGGATTTCACAGGTGGAGATTTTGGAGGCCCCATTTAAAGAGCTCGCTAATAAATTACATCACAATTGAGAATATTTATTAAGATGAAATAAAATTTACTGCAACGATGTTGATTATTTATCGTTTTCCAAATAGAAAAACTCCCAATTCTAATGAAATAATAGTGCCGGAACTATCAATTATTTTGGACCATTACCTTTTTGTTCCAAGGCTATTCTGTATTAATAGTATCGAAGTTCTTGTAATAGAATTGAGGTGGTAATTGAGCATTCTAGCCTTAATCGTCCGTTAAGTTAATAGACACCTTTTATAGCTATTGTCCGCTGTTTTGGATTTTCCTTCTATTCTTATCTATTTTGTTACTTTACAGTACAGTAAAGCAGACAGTCGTAAAATAACAATTGAGAAGGCTTTCGAAAAATGTGCCACCAGAATTTATGGTTTAACTAGTAGACTGTCCATCAAATACGGGATTTTGTCGCAAATTGTACCCCAACTAATCCGATGAGAGTACTAAACATTTTGATAGTCGCTGACAAAATTCAATCTACGGAAAGAAAATCGCTGGCAGCTTTTCGAATAAGAAAATACAATAATAATAATAATAATAATAATAACAATAAGAATAGTAGCAAAAAAAGCGGAAGTTGCGAGAGAAACTGCGTCAATTCAGCCAACAACAGGATGAAAAGAATTGAAAAGGACTGGATGGGAGTCAAAAATTAGGATAGAATGTCTTATAGTGTTGATTGTTGTTGATGTTTTCATGTTTTGTGCGTGGCAGATAGATAATGAAAGCTTTCTCACTCGTTCATTGTGAATGTTGGAGATCAATGCTTTCGTATAACGGAAGAAATAAGGAAATACGCCCTAAAATATATACATAGTGCGGTATTACTGCCTAATGGTCGTGAACGAGAAAAGGGTCATTTTCGCAAGACTACCCCGTAAAAAATATATATTTTTTGCGTTATTGCGTACCAACACGACAAATATTAATTAAATAACTAACAAAAATAAAAAATAAGAAAAAAACAACAAAAAATGGATTTCTACAGCTCACATTAGAAAAGCGTTATTGTTGACTTGTTAAACGGATAGTTAAGCTGCAAATGCGGTTAGCATTGTCGTTGACAGGATAAAAGGTAATGTGTTTTGTGGTCAACAACATAGCTCTTGTCGAACATTACGCAAATGCTAGAAATCGTGTTATGGACGCAAATGATTACGGCAATATCTGAACTAATTGTTTACAATCAACTATAACAATTCAATTTCGAACACATATCCTCGACATTTATACCAAAATGAACGACATTTCATATATTCGAAAATAATCATAGCAGGATTATATTAGCCGACTATATACAATAGAAGCGAAGCGAGTAGCGACATAGCACTTTGAACGGTTTCTTCGATATTATTATTTTACGAAATATTCGAATGATTCTCGATAGGAGAGCTACACTTTGATTTTGTATTATGTCTATCGAAAACATATGCTCTATGTTTGACCAATGCGAGATTCATATGTTCCCATTTCGTTGACATTCATTTGTTTATTTCTTTCTAAAATAACTGTGAAATATTCATTTCAATGCTTCTATATCCAAAGTAACTATCTGTATAGTCGAAATCGAACATCGAGGCGGAATTTTATTCTAAAACTCTTCAAGTTGCATCAGTTTATCCAGTAGCTGTAATTTATTTCGAGTTCGTCTTATATTTTAATTAAAATTGTATAAAAGCCGTTTTTTGCGACTATGTAAATTTTGGGTGTTTTGACTAGGTGACTTGATTAAATTTCCAATTACAGTTCGTTTGAACTTGGCAATTAGCTTTTTTCGGTAGTTGTCTAAAAGAGATACAACACCAAATTCAATTTGTTGCTTTCATTAAACTATTTTTTGTTAATTAATTCCTTAGCAAATTCCTTTGAAGGTGCAAATTTTCCGGGATCAATGTAGCAAGAATTAGTCTATAAACTCTAAAGAGTTGTGGAAGAGCTTTTTTGGATTCTCATCCCGATTTTTTAGTAAAAGTTTTTAGATTCTTCATCTCATTCTTGACATTCTTTATTAAAGATAATTTCATGGTCTTGGCGAAATATAAACCATTCTTTTCTATTAGATTAATTATAAAATTTTCAGCTGCGAACACTGTCACGAAGTCTTCATATTTTTGTATTCTTCTTTACTTTTTTGAAGTCTTCAATTCTCAGTCGTTTTTAGGATGCAGTTGGGATTCTCAGAAGCTCCAATCTTTAAAAATCGTCATTATTCTCAAAATATGTCAAGTGAGGATTGAATTTAATTTATTTGTGGAGCATTAAATTCGATTCGTTGCTGCCACAATTTTTCCACTTATTACAGTATTTCTCAAAAAATTCCTTTGAAGATGTGAATTTCCGAATGAGTGTAGTGAAAATTCTTCTATAAGCTTTACAGGTTTGTAAAGGTCCTTTTTACGGATTTTTATCCGTATCGTATCGATTCCGGTGGAATATATGATTGAAGTGAAATAGTATTTGTCATATTTTATAATGCATTTGGAATTCTTATACCTTATGGGAATTTATTATCTAGCATTAGTCGCAATGTGAAGTCAACGGGGCGCGATTATCGTAGAATGTTCGTATTTGCACAGTTGGTAGACTGCTAGCATTCAAATTCGACAAAGCTCCAACTATAGATATATACAAATATGTGTCTGTGTGTGTGTTTTCAGATGTCTAGGGTGTCAGTTGTCGTGGCATTTCCAGTTGAAGCACGTATAACTCTCCAGTCACTGAGCTTTTGCGTGACGTTTCATTCTAGATACGTGCGTTAAAGTGATAACGCAACTTTATGAGACTCTTTCATTTTTTTGTTGTTTGAATGTGAAATGTTCGAATATTGTCGAAAATTGAGACAAAAAAAGAACCAATAACATTATTCACGAATTTAATGGCGAATACAATAAATTTCGAGTCCAATCGCCTGTTTCTTTCATTTATATCAACTTAAATTCTCTCTTCACGTCCCAAAAAATAGAGATACGTATCATAGAACAACATCTGGGTATTATCAAATCAATATTTCCAATAATTTCAGCAATTTTGTAATGTGCATTACAGATCGTTAAGCTGATGTGCAGTTGTTTTGCTGGGTCTAGTTTCAGGTAAGCAACTGTCGGAAGCTGCAGCTAGGGTTGCTTGGCAACGTACACCCCTGGACTACACGTATTCACCACCGCACCCTCAACTAGACTTCTCCATCTTTTCACTGTCGAAACAACCTGTTTATCACTCACACATTGTCCGAACAATCTATAAATAATCGAGATACACCCTTGAAGAAAAATTATACCCAACCGAATTATTATTGTAGAGCGGTTTAATTGCGTGTAGGATAGTTAATAATAGACTAACATAATGAATAATCACTATTAATTTTAGATGGGAAACATATGACGCACTATTTCTCAACCCTTAATCGCTTGTTCGTTTCAAACTGGCTCGCTATAGTCGATTTGAGTTGAAAAAAAAATTATTGCATCTATAATTGTAATAGTTTCAAACAAAATATATGTAGATTTTCGATAATACATGAGAATAAAAGATCCCTAGTTGTAAGCCCAAAGGAATTTACCGGTTGGTGAAGTTTTCAACTTAATTTCAAGTTAATTCCAAACAATTAATAAAACTTTGTAAAACAACAATGCGCCCTCCAACCATTGTACAGGTGATCCCTCTAAATTTACCATCAGTTTTACAACAGTTCGACTTTCTGTGCCGGTTTGTTATAGGGAATTTCAACTAAAATTCGAGAATTTTAATACAACCAATAAAACCTAACCACAACACAAGAGTATTCTATCAAATTGTTGAAATTGTTACGATAATATCCACAATAGCCCGACTTAAAGGAGATTCCCCTCGTTAATTCGAACCGCTAATAACGTTGAACAAGACGATCTGGTTTAAATATACGAGACAGTTTCGATGGAAATTTTAGAAATTTTCGCCCCCGTGAGGCTTTCGCGACTTTTAGATGTTTGAAAATTCTTTACTTGCCTCAAGACAACTCCATAGGATTTTTGTTACTTGCGAAAATTTCATTGATCCGACGTTATCTGGCTTAGATCGAAATTGCAAACTATTAGGCAAGATGCAGTAGCGAAAATTGTGTTTCATTAATTGAATTTATGGTGTTAACAATCGTGTAAGCACCTTCGCGATTATTAGAATCCATTACCAATAAAGATAATGTGAGTTATTTTCTGTAGCGCTGCAACTTACAAATCGTTGAGATTAAGACTAACTCGAAGTTAGGACCAACTGGTCAAGTTTATATCGAGTCGAGCTGTAATTTTGTTTAGTTTCCGACAATCTCTTGACTGGTTTCGTATTGGATTTATCACAATGGTAGGAAACTGTGATCATTATTGCGAAAATCCCTTGTTCTTTGGAATTGTTGAAAACTTGTAATTCTAATTGGTAGGGAACACTTCAACTGTTATATGTATTCGAATTTCAGCGATGATGATTCGACGACTTGAATTGTCCAAGTAAAGAAACTCTTCACAACTTTTCCATATCAAACAACTATATTTTCCCTTTTGTTTCGCGTTCTACTTGTTTCTTTCTATAAGACAATAAGGAACAAAGAATACCCGAAACGGTAGTCTGGAACAATACAGCACATCATTATGGATAACAGCTATACAACACTTTGATATCATTTGGTGGGAATTTTCACCAAAATCAATGGTGCAGAGACTAAAAGGCGATTTTTGTTTACGGTAACTGCACTATTCGATTTGGAATATCGAAGATCAGAGGAAGTGGAAATGGAACCATCCCCCATAAATCTCTCTACTCTATTATTACAGTTTTTCCACGATTATTGTATCTATACAAAAATGTCAAGTGTTCGATAGCGAGTTGCTATGACAACAGAACAAACGGCTCAATTTTTCCAAAGTCCTAATTATTGTTCAGGATCGAAATTGGAACTGGAATCTTTTTCTTTCTGTTATATCATTGGAGGAATGTGGGTAATTTTATAGATTCAAGCCGAATAGACTGAAACCGGTCCTTTAAGGACATTAATGCGATTGTCTCGTGTCTGATCCTTCAGCATTAGGATGGTATTTCAAAATGTAACATCTTCCGATAAATCAAATTAGGCGAATAGCGTTAAGCTCAGGATAAAGTCGGTCTCTGGAGCTCATACGGGTAACAGTTCCAAATATCAATCCCGAGACAATAACGTAATACTTTGATATTACAACCAGAGTGATTTCGCTAATAAGAATAATGTAATTTCAAATTAATATTACCGATTATAATTGTTTATCGAGTCAGAGTTGCAATCTTATTGTTAGTCTCATGTGGAAGAATAATTAGAGTCATTGTCCTCTTCGCTTGGGAACAATAGCGATTAACCCCCCCGAATATCAAATTTACTTTGTAAACAAGAAATTAACTAAATTATAATATTATCATCATCATCATAAACAGGTCTACGTTATAATAAAATATGAATTTTAGAGAGATTACGTTGAATTCACTATGGAAATCATCGGAAAATTGATGTTCTATATTCGAACAAACTAAATAGATACAATCATGCCCCTATTCAACTTGATAGAAATACCAGAAATTGAGTCTTCAGCTTATTATAACAAAATTCGAATTACATTCGTGAATTACAACGTTAATTAAACTATGTGTGAGTGTATCAAATGATTTAAATTTGAACTTAACAAGCCTTACAACAATCTAATAATGAGATAAGGATTTGTTTTTAAAGTTTGAAAGGCCATTAGTATAAACTAACTTTACCCAACTACATAACTGTAAATTTAGACGGTTTGTCGAAAACATCCCCAAAGGATATCGACTATTGTGATCCAGTAAAAAAGGTATTTATCTCTACAAATTGACATTTTTCGAGTCTTTTGGTATTTTATGATTGATAATCGCGTACATTTCAATATAAAAATCGGTAGTTGAGTCTAATAATTGTGCCGATCCTAGAAACATCGGAAAATATCTATTTTCACAATTGCATAATAATCTGATTTGAGAGCGGTATTGATGAATATTTCCACCAAACAAATTGAAACAACTCAAATCATCAGATACATTTCCAGATAAAAATTATCCGTTGAAATTATCAATATGGTGGAATTTGTCGATTATGACGATAGTAACGAATAATGGAGAAAATAAATGGAAATTGGGGAAAATTGTTGACTGTAGGCCTCTCTCGTTGTGTACCACTTAGAAATTCCTGTTGCATGCGAGTCAACAACACACAACAAAAATAGAGGAAATTTAATTCGACTTGTCGACGTGTCGAAAATACGCTTTTAGTTGATGGGGTATTTTCGGTAATAATTCAGTCATATGAAATTTTTCTGAGGAATTATTTGGACTCGGGTCTGGGCGACTGGCGCCTCTTCTTTGAATCACAAAAATAACTGTTTGTTTTCCCTCTATTCGAATAGCTCATCAATTCTGCGAGATTCACTATTTTAATGATCTCCGGCCAATTTTTATTGTAGCGCATCAAAATTAATAAAATTATATTACAGTTTACAGCCGATAACGACTTTCACTGTCTGTATTATTTTCTGGAAGACTTCAATTTTCGGCCATTCCATTAGGAAAATGTTTAGTTTTCTCTGGATTCCTCAGATTCAATTTCACAATCCTTAGATTAACTGTAGCTTCTCAGATCCTCGAATTTCTAAACAATTTTGAGATTCTCCAACAGAATCCCAGCTCTTTTTCTCGAGACGATGAGAGGCTAATTTTTTAGACAAATTGTTCCATTTCCTACTGTATCGTTGGCCGATTTTCCAATTTCCTCAATCAAATGCCGAAGTTATCATTAAAGAAATATCAAAGGTCAAGTGTGAGTACAAATAGCGACTAAATACCAAACTCTGTTTTCTTACTGTTGAACCGAGCTTTCACTATAATTTACAGAAATCTCCATTGGTGAGCTTTTTTGTGATTTTCGAAAAAATTCGGCTCTGATTAGTCGTGGGCGAATTCAAATTGGTTAGCATCTCAATAAAATCATCTAGACGGAAGTTCCGATTCTATATTGCTTTTTATAATGAATAATTTCTAATAATAAAATTTTCCCTCGGCAATCTATTCATCTGTTTTGAAATTAGAATGAAATCATATAGCTGGAAACAGCAAAACTTTGAACAAATCAGATTCACAAACTTTCATAAAAGTTAATTAACACTACATTCTGGAGAAGGCGACAACACCACAAAGCTATGTTTAAATTAAATATGAGAATAACAGCAAAAGCTTTGATATTAAAATCGCTATATGTTATTGTGTGTGTACCGAACATTGTTTTATTATTAGGAACGAAACGAACTATTCAAGAGTGTTGAATGGGAAAAATTTGCTTTAAACAGCATCTACACTAATCAGTTTCGATATCAAACCGCTGCATAACAAGCAAATTCTCCCATAATTAACAACTAGTAATCATTCTTAAAATAACTTTATCGAACTAAACTTTCATGAACTAACAATACAATACTTCCATCTGTACAGATTGTTTTTGAAAATAGAGCAATGAGGGTTGTTTTCAAGTATTCGGTTGTTTTAGTCAAAGATAGATCAATTTCTAGCTTGGTATTGAGATCACTACGAAAGCTCGTTATTTAATCCGCAGAGAAATACGAAACTTGCAACATCAAACAGTATCAATGCTCTAGAGCAATATTTTAGTCTGGACTGGAAAAGAATTTACTCGAATTTTCAAATTCAATGGAAATTATAAGAATCTGTAGTGACTACCGTTTAACTCTGTAAAAATTAAGGATCGTAGTCCAGGACAATTTATGAAGATTCACGTTGAAATTATGCAATAATTCCGACGTGTTCATAATATAGCTGTTGGAAACTTTCCGTCATTTTTTATTGTTCAACCAATTTTTGTTATTCCAACTTCAACTTGAAAAACTCTGGAAAAGATTCATTTAAATTCAAAAAGCCAACATTTGTTAATTTCCAGGGTGAATTGTAAACTTGAGCCTCAACAAAGAACTTTTTCAACCGAATTTCTGAAATTTCGCCATAAAAAAACTACACAGAAAAACAGAATCATGCAACAATAGTCGAATATTCTTTAGGGGAAGATAAAGCCCAATATATGTATTGATTTTTTTTTGAGGGGAGCATATGTAGTGACCACCACTATAATACAAACACATTCAACATTTAATACAATAATTCAGTTCACTGAATCGATCTAACAATAAGATACTTGTGTTAAAGTTTTATGTTCTTCTTTATCTCCGTCATTATTTTATTTTCTAACAGAAACAATTCTGCAAACGTGCTCTAACTTTCACCCCCTATGGAATTTTCGTTTCTAGAACAATATAGTTAGAAACAACACGAGAAAAACGATAATTTTTCCATCCCTATACCGAAGCAAAAAACAATTTCTCTCAAACTTGAAATTAATCAAATTTCCTCAACATCAATTAATAAAAGTGCACAATTTCCCTAATGATATTATTCAAGAGTTATCAAGCTTTTTCAAAAGAAGTTTTACTTATTCCTTTTATCTTTTTTTTTTCTGTTAGTAGACAGGCTCTTTAGATTTTTTTACTTCCCTAAAACGAACTTTATTTCAAATTGATTTCAATGAAAAAAGGATGTTTTGAAATCAACGAGAAAATCAAAAGGTGGAAGATCTGTTTTGAAACTTGCAAAATATAGAATGAATTAGAGAATACAATCAATACTTCCATTAGAAACTATGTCCATTAATCATTGGAATACTATAAATATTCGACAAACGTAATTGGGGATTGTCGTTCCAAATTAAACAATTTCCTCAATTGGATTATAAATGGAAATAACGTTAATTATTAAATTTTATATGAAATCGTTTTGTCTATACCTACATATATTTTTTAATCTCGTCAAATGTGAAATTTCATCGGAACTGATATTGAATAGAACGATAAAAGCTTTGATTCAGGAAAATTTGTTAAAAAAAACATGAATATTTTGTTAAAGAACGTTGTTTTTTTGTTACATTATAATTTAAATTAATTGATTAACTTTGTCTGCGGAAGTATCAAAATTGGGAATTTCGGTGAAGAAAAAAATATATTCCATAAAATTAAGAGTACAGGATAGAATGATAGAGGTTAACTGAAAGTTTCGAATATCTCAAAGAAAGTTGGAAATTTCTTTGATAAATTCATAGAGACCAAAGAGAAAAATCGAGAATTTCACATATAAATTACAAATTTCCTAGAATAATACGAATATAAAGCTCGAAAATCAATATGAGGACAGCAGAGCCGGCTCCAGGTTGTATATTATTCTCAAAAAAAAATCATTTTTCGAAGGAGCAACGTCCAAAATGTAGCAGGCTTGATTTTCTAATTTCTTGTTCGTTTATTATCATTATCATTATCATTTTCCCAGTTTTGACATTTTTTATCATTATGGTCCTTATTCATCAGCAGAATTTCCATTTTTGCGTCGAAGTTCCAATATTTTCCGTCTAAAAGTAAAGTTTCATCTTTTCCAAGGACGGTGGAGTCCCCAATTCTGTCCGTTAAATTCACTTCGATTTTTAGCAACGCCTGTTATTGTACATTTTTGACTAACATTTGCTGTATTGATCCGACTCTAGGAATATCGGGTTTGAACGTACCAAAGCCAGTCCTGGAGCTGGATTCAAATGTTATTTTCGAATTCATTCCATTAATTCAAATTTCTAATTATCCCATTATTCAATTGTAATATTGGATCAGTATCAGCAGCAGTCATAGCAACATCCCAAAATGCAGCTCTCGAACATGGTATTCCAGATAAATTAATCATACCATCTATTTTAATAAACTAAGTTCGAGGAGGTTTAATTAACCTTCAACCGGAATTTGAAGAGTTCCATCGACTCTACATAGTTAAACAACTTAAATGAGACACCAGAAAAAAAATCAATCACACATTGAAGGTGGGAAATTGATTATATTGACGACAATTCAAAATCGAGCTTTCCAAATCGCAGGAAATTGACTGAAAGAAATTTTTACTAGGTAGATCGAATTTACTCTAGAGACTACTAGTTTCAATGACATGTTTTCCATTTGAACGCAATCACTCTGTATTAAAGGCGAAATATTTGAAAATAGTTTAGACGAAATATTGACTAGAAGAAGATGTTGGCTATATTTTGTAATTCCAAACGAGTCTACATACTGGAATACGGAGATTCATTTGAAGTTTTTAATTAAATAAAAATTTCCCAGAGCGCACGTGACCGCTTTAACAATGATTTATACAACAGCTAATTTCAGATACACCCCCAACCCGAACTATACGTATAAAAATATGATTGTTGTTGTTGTTGTTGTTATAATTACAGTACATTTTGCTATTGTGCTAACGAGGTTTTTATTTTTTTGGTAGTTTCATGTTGTTTTATCTTCCCGTAGTGTAAAATTAGATCCAGTCCAAGGATAGACCATATAGAACAGAAAATAAATTCTTCGTTGAGAATTTTTTCCATCATGTACTCTCAACTTGACGTCGAACGTTATGATCAATGGATGTAAGAGCTTCGATACGGATTTAGTTGATGAAATTTGCGAAGTTGGCGAGATTGTGACTCAAATTTATAATATGATAGAAGACTTATGGACAGTCAATTATCAATGGAGATGACTAGATGATAGTCAAATTTTTTTGGAAATTCCCCCGACTATAATCGAGCAGACTAAAATATTCGATTTTCGTTTTATTTTCATATATCCAATTTATTGTCGAATTGTTTCGCAAGTTTCAATAGAGCATTGAACGAATTGTTGGCAAATCCGGAAAATAATTTCCTTGAACGACTTCAATTTCTTATTGGCAATATATGTACCTATATGCGAATATCATTCCTTTTCGGGAATATGGAAATCAGTTTTGAATAAATTCATATACGATTAGATTGTTTCGACTATTACGCAACATTCTAATGGAATTGGATATGTGTTTTTTCCTTCTATTTATGATAAATGGGAAACGGCTCTGTTGATTTGGGGCACATGTTGCTATAAAGGTCAATTAGTTATGGAGACATCAAACGGTTTATAATGAAATTATGGACAACCGTAAACCGGACCATAATCAAATGCGAAATCGTTAATTTGTCCCGAGGCCTAAGTCTCAAATGTGGATATTACTTGATAAAGTGGAATATATTTGATAGAGTTGGAATTCTCTATTAGCGACAACAACACTTGTGTTTAGAATGATGAAAGGAATAAGTGCGAACGAACAGCTTTAAATGTTATCATAAATCAACATAACAACGAAGGTATTACAATGATATTAGATGTTGGAACGTTTCACTAATGATGGTGTTTTCTGAAACATGTTCCCGAAACATCAGATTCGCAACAAACCGGATAAATCATGTAACTTTCCAGTGCTAAAATGAGAGATAGGCGACCAGTTTCAGTTGTAGAAAACGACGAAGGGAAACAAAGCCAGTTTTAAGGATTCATGGGCTCGGTCCCTAT
Organism: Stenodera caucasica; assembly: GCA_037414795.1. Taxonomy (NCBI): domain Eukaryota; kingdom Metazoa; phylum Arthropoda; class Insecta; order Coleoptera; family Meloidae; genus Stenodera; species Stenodera caucasica. The sequence goes on along the minus strand of JAZBGZ010000199.1, from coordinate 9,706 downwards.
AACTGCGTTAGCAGCATAACTGATCAACTTCCAAATTCTGAATCAGCGAACAAACATAAACATCAATCGTTACACCACAACAGGGATGATTTATAGTTTTTCCGATATTTACTCGGAATTGCAGTTTTCCGAAAATCGAATCGTCAACAGAAAAAAAAATAGGGAGATTTAGAAAGCAGACTTAACTGTTTCGAATAACGAAATACACAAATTCAAAGTAAAAGAGGAAATATAATCATCGACAACTTTGAAATTTTCCACTTCCTTTGCAAACGCGAACAAATAAACGACAGATAGATTTTTTCCGTTCTGAATTAGTGAATAAAGTTGAAGTGATTGCAAAGTATCAATTTAGCGTTGGATTTTCTTTGATAAATTGTTGACATAGTGTCTAGTTTTTTTTTTTTTGTTTTTTTGTAAAATGCAGATTTGGCACTTTAAGGGAAAATTGATTGAACTACCCGATTTCAAACTAGGATTCTTTGATGGGGACATTTGTCTATATGACGAAATTCGATTGAGAAATTATTCAATCTCGTTGGAAATTTTCTTATTGATCCATAAGGATATTTCGATAAGTGAAATCAATTTTTCCCGGACCAAATTTGAAACATTGCCGAATCGAGAACTTTAAACTGGCATTGAATAGAAAAGGGCCCTTATGTCGATATGGTAGAGAACATTACTATCTGGAGGCGTCCCATCACACTACAACCAACATTATATATGATTTTAAACGGCGTCCTTTTGTCAAAGCCCTTTCGACTTCAAGGACTCGACGGAAGAATAGAGAATTTTAGATAGACGACCTCGATAAAAAGATTCCTTTGATGAAATATTACCTTTGCTTGGAAATAAGTGGCGTCATTTTATTGCGAGAAAAAAGGGCGGCAATCTCCAATACAATCCGAACTATTTTCAAGTGAATTCGATACGTATGGAAATTATTACGAATAAATATTTGAAATAAGATTGATACGTTCGCCTCAAGAACACGGTAAAAGTGTTAAATTGGAGCAATTTGAAAAACTTATCCAATAAAATTAACGACGTATTTCAGGCGATAAATTTCAAAAAATTAAAATATTACCCCCATTAATTTAACTCGTTTGGGCGTTTATGAACTATACATAAAATTATCATTTTTTCCTCTCATCATAATTAGCTGTGTTCGGCCGCAATATTTATTTTACCACAATAAAATCCCCATAGAAAGCGGGGAAATATGTCGGATCATTAAATAGAAAGACAATTCGAATTACACTAATTAACCGCCATTTTACAGGTCAACACCGGGCAAAAATGTTGAATATTCACAATTACAGTTTATAACTTTTAAATGGTCGATTAAGTGTAAATTGATATTAGTTGGAAAAACACATTCAACCGTGTAAAAGTATAAATTTCCGGAGCAACCCTTCGGAAAACACAAAAATTCAAGTGTAATTTGGAATTTTTCGACGAATAAAACGGAGCGAGAGATTCGAAATAAAAGCTCAGCAACAATTAATTTATATTTTAATTGTCTATTATAAAAATAAAATGAAATAGTTTTTGAATCTCTCTAAATTCGCCAATAAACCGACTATATTTCAAGTTGCTACAATTTCAGACTTTATCTTTCTCAGGTTATTAATTTCAGGCCGCTCAATTTAATTGATTATCCAATTAAAATAAGTCCAACAATAAT
>JAZBGZ010000198.1:51543-67610 GCA_037414795.1 Stenodera caucasica | reverse complement strand
GAATTTTTCTTGTAATGGTTTTTGGTAATTGAAAAATTGAAATTCGTACAGAATCACGTTTCGTCTCAAATTCATTCCACTCTATCTCTAGAAAAAAATTGAACTTCATGGTGGATCAGATCTAACAATACAATTTGCTTCGTTAAATATCGGTGGTTCGATGGAAAATTTCTAGAGACCAATTTAAAACTTCAATTACTCGAAAAATTAAAGGAATATTCCACATTATTCGGTGTAAATGTCAAAGGATATCGAGAGGATGACCAGATGACGGTTCTAAATAAATATCGGATTTCTATTTTCAACATTCAACTCGTAAATATCTTTGACTTTATTATTATTAAAAACCCAACCAACTGTGCATGATCTCGATCTCGATTATTTTTTTTTTATTACCGACAATATTCATTAAAACTGTTTAATTTTCCGTTGGTTGAATTCGTTATTGGCCCGAGTCTTACGACAGTTTCACGAGGATATCAGGAGACGATAAAAGGGATTTGTTGACTGTTTTCCAACTGACATGTCGCACAAAGTTAGCTTATTTCCTTGCCGGATCGAATTTCTGAATTCGGCTTAAAGTTTGTTCTGTGTTCAACGTCGCAATTGAAATTGTTCGGATAATATACGAAAGATAAACAAAATTTATGCAAACACACATACATCTCTATTTACGTGTGTTATCAATTGGAATTTTTCGGGAGTTCACATCGAACATTTCGGCCAAATTGAATTTTTATTACGCAATTTCCAGCTTTGTACATAGCAAATGGGCTCTTCTAGCTCGTTATAATTAGATGAACGAAATGGATCCTTTAAACGTTATTAATATACATGTTAGTATCCCTTTCTTCGCTTTAGGCTATATGAGAATTAGACCGTATCCATAATTTGGGCCCTTTCGCAATTTTAACTATTGACAAATAATCCATATCGGATACGTCGTTATTTCAAATTGAAAATTAACGCGTTCAACTCTAATTATAAATTTCATCGATCTTTGAAATATCTGTATAAAAGTTTATTTTTGTTTTTGCATGTAATTAATTTCGTTTCCGTCAACAGGATGTTGTTTCGTCATTTTTCAGAATTTTCATGTTTCGCCATTAATCTCGGCAAGTAATCTTCTTAAATCAGTCTAAAGTGCTTGTTTTTCACAGAAATGCTTTTCTGTTAAGCCGCACGTATGAACGACATTTGTCTTTATGATATTTGCTATTTTACAGAATCCGGTGTGGAGTATTTTTGGCGGGAAATTATCGATAAATTTTCATTATTAATTTTATCAACTTCTTTATCGCAATTTTCCGGTCGATTGATTGTCATTTATCGGAAAAAAGTCGAATTGTCTTCAATTTAGCATGTCGCTAGAAAAACATTTCAACGTTTCCTGTTTGAAATACTCCTCTAAATTCCCTTAAATCTAATTTAGACTCGATAAACCGTATTATTTACAACGAATAAAAAAAACAATTTTCCCCAATTGATATAAACAGAGGCTATTGTTTTTGATTTAGAAATAAAACAACAGAGCTCGGCTTATTGTTGTCTTGTATAATGTTTGATTGTGGACGGAAAATCAACATTTCGGTTATTTATTATTTTTTGTACTCCCGGAAAAATAATCAAATATCCCAACTTCATGATCGTTACAATTTTACGATTAATATAAGATTGAATTTTTGGAATTTTCATCTAGATTACGATCTATCAGATAAAATTCATGCTCAAGTTGATTTTATGTTTGTCGAAATTAGTTGCTATAGACTTCTAAGCATATAAGAAGATTACAATTTTAATGAGAATATTCTAGTTGTATAAAAACAATGAGAATTTTCATGAATATTCCGTTATTTCAGGTGGGATTGTCAAGATTGAAAGAGACAGTGGCGCCATCCGATCTGGATCGTACGCCTGAAATCCGATCAACATTGGAATTTTATCCGGTAGCGACAGTTCTACGATTACGCGTATTACAAGTAAATTTGATGAAATCGAAGAAGAAGAAAATAATGGGTTTTTAAACTGAGTTGTTTCATTTTTTTTTGTAGATTGTTTGCGGCATATCGTTTTTGATTATCGGAACTGTGGCTTTCATTGAAGAAAAGGGCAGGATGAATCTTGGATTGGGGATTCCAGCAGGAGGAGCTACAATATTGGCTGCAGGTAACTGATTATTTTCTGATTCAGTTGTACTTAGTAATTAGGACAATTTCCCGGACTAGTCAAATAGTAATCAATTCGAATAATTGTCTATGTGATTGAATACAATCACCGGATTTTCTCTCGAATACATTGAAAATTAATGGATGAATAATTGAGATAGAAATAACAATGTGAAAGTTCAAAGTAGAGTTTCATCCAATATTCGCTTTCAAGTGAAAACAATTCAGTTCCGAGAAAAGAACATTTTCATTACTCAAGGCCCCTATTCGCAACGACTATGTCTTCAGTGGAAATTTATTTATCGACCTTATTTTATAATAGAATCTGAATTTGATTAAAATTGAGTTGTTTGCGAGATTGATTCGATAAACACTTGACTTTATTCAAAGATAAATATCGAAAGCTAATTTAACCACAATGTGAAATGGCTTCAATAACTAATGGAATTATTCGGTGTTCTGCGTGTACTAATTGGTAAGTTCGCAGGCCCTTAGGGAATACTTTAAATATTAAACATAAACATTTTACGGTTCCAATATCAATATAGATATAAGATTTCAGCCTGAAGTCACGTAGATTTCAGCTCAAAAGTGGAATTTCCTGAAAATATGCCAACGATTTCCTTGTTCAATGTTCCGGTTTTATTATAACGTTTTTGAATTTGAATAATTCATGATTATTGAACTGTTGAGAGTGAAGAGAACGAATGTAGTTTTCAACTATAAAAATATGATTGTTTATTCAAATTCATCTCGACTAGCTACCAGAAAAAATCTATTTCACGGAATAAAAAACGTCATATTTCTCTAATCACAAAAAAATTCGCTCGTAATAAAAGAATTCGAACGATTGGAACACAAAGAGAGAACGAAATATCAATTTTGTTTCTATATCTTGATCCAATCGATATAAAGTAATTCAATTAAATGCGTTCTGATTAGAAATTTTAATTGCTAGATTTTTAGTATTAATATCCCGGCGCATCCACCATATTTACAATGTCAATTTAAATAATTCACGTATCCGTTATTTTTGGAAATAAAACAACGATCGAGCTCGTTAATTATTTTGTTCATGTTGAAATAGTAAATCTCCCTTAATACGATTATCTGCCAATTATAAGTTCTAGCGATTAATTTATTATCAGAGCCTCTAAATAATACGATTTCGATAGAACTAATTTGCCGCATCATTGAGATTGTGTAGGAGTTATAGAAATTTCAATAAATTACGGAATTAACGATGCTATTCGAGTAGTTACATCCTCGTTCTGATCACGCAATTCCTAGTTATTTCCGAGTTATGATGGATGATCGAGATTGAATCGGGGATGAGGTGTTTCGAGGAAATGGTCTTGTTTGAGATTGCGTCATCATAGAATGCGGTAATTGATATTAATAATCTATGGATTTTCCGAGAAAATCTAATCGCGCATCTGAATAAAACAGCATAAAATTCTATGCAGATATGAATTGTAAAGTAAATTTGCGCAATCAAAATTGCGATTGATATTCTGATCACGAATAGAGGAAATTGTAGTCTGTTTCTCTTATCTAGATGGAAAATATACCAAAATAGAAGTGACTGTCTGAATTTGATGGAGTTGTTGAAATTGGGAAATTAAAATAAGAATTGCAATTTTTTCCAGCTGCTAGCATCCATACAACGAAAGGATTCGGCGGCTATCGTTCATCAACATGTATGCCTGGTTCTAGTCTACGTTTCCTAGGTCCATCTGTACGAATCGCAATACCATTGACAATTTTATGGGCAACTGCTTGTTCGTTTGTTGCAATATTAATGCTACAATCGACTAGAGTAATCAGTTGTTATCAAGATCATATTTGTATTACTGAACCAATTGAAGAAGATGATAACGATTTATTGATTCTAGCATCAGTTGAATTACTATTAGCTATTGTTACATTTATTGCTGTATTTATTCTATTGAGAATCGATTGTAAATATGATCCGGACTGATCAGCACCCAACCCCGACCAGCATGGTACAGCAATTGGGGTCAGTGTTATTGGGGGTGGTACAGGGTTGACTATGCCATCCACCACTGCAACATCGACGACTTGTGATAGGGTAGGACGAATTGCTTGGGTTGTTTAGAAAATGGTCGGGGCCAAATTATCATTTAATTATAAGTTGTATTCTCACCCAACATAATCATAGATATATGAATGTTATCTTATCAGTCATGCTGTAATTACACTGAAATAAATCTTTATAGAAGTCTGTGTTTCATTTTTGTTAGTGGCACCGAAAAGATTTTGATTCAACTTGAGCTGAACTTTCCTCTCATAAATTCCGGCTTCTTCTGGAATTTCTAGTTGACGAGCTCGAAGATCAAAGTTCTGCGCTCTTGTAGAACAGTCTATCGTAAAATATATCGAAAAGGTATGCAGATTTTTCCGAAACCGGCCCTACTCAAATTCAACAGGATCTTTATCATTGTTCTACTCTTTGTTTGCTTACACCAAATGAAATTGAGTTTGCTGATGAGAAACATTGAAAAATCGACGACTTGACAAATACTCTCCAAGGAAATTCGAACGATTCTAATGAAAATTTAAGCCCATATAATATAAAACATTGAAATTGAATAATGAAACCTCAAAAGCTGACAAATTGGTAAATATTGCCGAATATTTCCATCAAATAAATGAATAAATCGATAATAAACTCACCGGAGCAATCGTGTCTCTTACCACCACACTAAACTAGAACTGAAAACTAAACAATCAAGTCACCTCAGTAAGTTATATGAATGATATAAAAACAAATGAAACAGCCTACTTGCTTTCGTAACATTTTTATGTAAGGAAGAACAACATATATAATTTCTGTACATAATTTAGCACCATTTACATATATTTACAAAATGAAAAAAAACGAAAACAAAACAAATCTTTGGCGAAATTATATACAGGAAATAATCAATAACAAAAAGAGAGAGTATTTTTTATATATAAATTAATTATCAATACCACAGAATACACAAACACTCGGCAAACAATAATTTAATAATACAATATGCAATAATATTAAATAACTATCACGTACAAGGTACAAATATTACAAATTCCACATATAAAAGATCCGATTGTGTATAATAATAGTAATCATAATAATTAGTCGCTTATAAGTGTAATACTCAATTTATGAAATCTTTGATTATTGAGTTGTGTAGATTCTAGAGTGCGAAAATTGACAAGTCTTGATTTTAGAAATATCCTAAGAAATTGGTAGCTCATCGCGAGACAATTAAGTACAATGTGCACTATTTTTATATTAAAGTGATTGTTCAGCTGCTTGCTAATTAAACAATTGTTTTTTTCTATCAATTGTAACACTCAACATTGATCAGTGCAATATTATCGACTATCATCCAGACTATGAACACTCAATTATCAGTACTGTTATTGATTGATTATTGATTAAATAGTGAAAAATAGTACGTGTCATATATAAATAATGGATTTCTATTTAAATATCGTCAGTCAAATTTTATATTACACTTGATGGTAATTTTTCGTATTGTGGTAATGTTTGACTGCCTCGTCGACGAGGCAATGTACCACTACCTGGTAAACAAGACACTTCAGGACAGCCATATGATATTAGAAGATCAACTAAACTTCGACTTGCAGCTATTGAAACATCAGCATTAACACAATTTGTTGACATTAATTTTGTTGTTGCTATATTGACAGCGGCACGAGCATAAGCCAAACAAGTTCGTCCATCTTGATCTACTGCTTTAACATTAGCATTATGCTAAAAATAAATTTCATTTATTATCAAATAATTTTTAACAATTCTAATTGAAATATATATACCCATATTAGTAGTTGGGCAACAGCTAAATTTCCCATAGCACAAGCTAAATGTAACGGTGTACGTAAATCTCTAGACGATACAGTTGTATTAACTTGGTCTGTATTAGTTTGTGCTAATACATGAATAATAGCTTTGATATTTGAACTACATACAGCATCTACTAATTGTTGTCCTAACGGCATTGTATTATTCGATAATGGTAGAAATTCTTTTGTTTCATATTTGGAACGTATCCATCGTTCTTTCTCTTCACGACTCGATGATAATGTTGGTTTTGTTTTATTTTGTGTTCGACATTCCCATACGGAATTTGCTAATAAATTTCCAATAGCTAACATAACACTCAAATGACCAGGACTAAAATCATTTTTAATTATAAAATAATTATAGATATCGCTAGAGAAAAAATTAGGACTTACGGCCATTCATCAAGATCCAATGATCTAACTCTAGATATATGAGATCCAAGATTTCGATGGATTCCTGAACATTCGATGCACATTAAAACGCCGAGATTCAAACTAGCCCAATCAGGATCTATAATTGAATTAGGAAAATTATATCAACTATTGATTGCACTATTCAATTCCGCTTCCTGGTAGATTTATTACACAATATTCCATTAATTCCCTCTATTATCAAAAAAGTCAGAATTTCCTTTCAATAGCAAATTTAACGGAAACTACCATTCCATTAGTCATTAAAAATAATTGAAATGTCCCGCAGAAAATTGGAAATAGATGAATTTTCTTATTAGGAAATTTCCAATTGAGGTCAAAATATTATCAAACGTACCAAAAATGAGATCTACTAAAATAGAGAATTGTTGAAATAACTGTTCACAAAAACTAACTCTGACTAGAAATAAAGCAAACTTCTCTAAATGCTCAATTCAGAATTAATATTACGTTGAAAGGAATAAATTTATGATTTAGAGAAAGATTATGGAATTATAGCATAAATATTCGAAGTCCTGAAAACAATTTTCTAGAAAAACTCGAAAAAAGACCAAAAATTATACACAAATTGAACAGATTCTGTGAAAAATTGAAATTTCTGACCAAAGAGAAGAATGTCGTCGAAACTGCATAAAAATCATCAATCAAGCAAATGGAATTGCAGAATTTTGCTGGGGAATAATCGAATTTTCTTCGAGCTAATGTAATTTCCAACAGGAAGCGAAAATTGTTAGAAAATTAAATTAATTAAATGAAAAATATTACTTGGTGAATCACAATCAACACAAAATCCATTTCCAGGTACTCGATTTCTAATTGATTGTATTGTTGCCGCTTCCATTGGATTATTCTTCTTATTACCTTTAGATGATTCATTTAATTGTAATGAATTTAAAATTTGTTGTTCGATTGCAGCTACCCAATCGTCACGTTCTTCAGAACTTGACGCTTCAAAATGCCATTGTTTATTATCCAATGAAACAATATAAAATTCATAACCATCTGGATCTGAATCAATAAAAAACATAAAAATAACAATTATTTTGATAATAATAATAAATTTCATATAAATACCGTCGTATTCGGAATTTTTTAATCCGCTACTCTTCATCCTTCTATGTCGTTTCTTAACATTTGGTGTTTCAGTTTTGATACTTTCACCATTTAGAAATGAATTACTATTCGATAAGACCATACCTTCATCGCTACTTATTTGTGAATATTTCGAATTAGGATCTTTAACAGTTTCAAATGCACTCAATAATACTTTTTCAGTTGTTTTTTTATTATTACAACCCAATGATAATCCACCAAGACCATCATTGATACTATGACTACCATTTGTACCGGCTACTGTAATTATTGATTTTGAACCTCTTGGTTTTTGTCCAGGAACTTTAACAGTAACATATTGTAATGATATCTCTTTACCATGTACATCATCCATATAATCGTGTAGACTAGGATGATAAGTTAATCGTCCATCATCACATAGTGTAACATATTTCTTTTTCCATTCTTTATTCAACGGTTTACTGCTACGTTTATATAAATAGCCTTGTTTTAATGGTATAGCTCGTCCACTACCGAAATCACCACAATTTTTTAATTTATCATCACCTTTTTTTGATGGTGCAAATAAATTTGAACGTCGTCGACTTTTTCGCGCTGTTGTCGGTGTTGAACTCGGTGTTGGTAAATCTTTTTGTTGTACATCCTTTTGTGTTGTTGTTGTTGTTAAATTGTCTAATTGTGTTGTTAATTTAGTTGTTACATTATTATTCTCCGTTGGTATAGTTTGTACAACTAATTGTTGATTTGAACCATGACTACCTAACGTTGATGATGATGAATTCCATTTTTCATCAGATGATTTATACGAATCATTTTTATGTAAATAATGTGTTGATGAGGATAATGTATGTACTTGTCGATTACCACTATTTAATGAATGCATATTTATTGATTCTTTATGAGATAATGTATTATTATGACTAGGTGACATATGATGATTTGTTACATTAATTTGTTGATAACCGTTATTTGATTGTGGTATAGTTGTTATATGTCTTTGTACGGAAATTGGTCCACCTGATGGATGGAAATGATTATTGGGTGTTGAAGGCCGGGAATTTGTAGGCGTCAAACATGTTGTTGAAACTGTTAATCGTTGTTGAACGATTTTCTGGCAAGCTAAAAACAAAAAAAACCAAATAGAAAATCATCAATCATGATTAATAACCTAAAATTTGTGGAATAATTTGATAACTTACGACAGAACGTCTTTTTGAATCTTTTACGGAATATACGCCTCCGTAATCTTTTACAATAAACACTCGTCCACATTTTTTTCAATTGATTCCAATTAAAAATCGACAAAACTTTCGAAATTATAGTAATTATCTGATGAGATTATAATTTTATTTTAAACAATGACCGTATTTATTCGTCACCAATTCAAATAAGAATATGGCAAAGATGAAGGTCGAACATCATGCAAAAACCTATCCTATCCCCTCAATATCTCAAAGATATAGCAATAATCGCAATAGAAACAAAATTGAAATCTTTAACTCTCGATTTCTGTTTATTCCCAAAAGTTATCAAAATTTCCAACAGGACTTATTTAGTTATTGTTATCTGGTAGGTGGAAAATGTTGATTACTCACCGTCTTGAAAGACTCGTTCTACGTTAAGACCGTAGGTAGCACAAGTCTCGTAATAAGAACACCTCTTCAAATCGTTGGCCAATTTTCTTGCACGGGTATCATCAATTACACGTGGATTATTTTCACTTATTGCATCTGAAATTAATTAAAAAACAGACACGAATAAATAGTTAATTTCCTAGATATGATGAATTCCTGTAGTTATGTAGTTTATTCATTTATTTCAGTACGTATTTCCATTTAATTAATTGAATTTAGAGCCACTCTAATACGAATTCAATTATAGCTACGCTAGGAGAATTTTGTAAGAGTCTCAATTTTAATTTATATTTTCTCCACCACTTAATTTGATTAATAATTTGTTCCGATTATTTATTGGAATTCTCACCTTGTGTTCCAACTAGAATCAATGGAATTTCGGCTGAATTTCGATAACTGGACATTTTCGTGTAATAATTGTAAATGGCATTGAACGATGATTCGTTCTCGAGACTGAAAACGAAAATAACAGCATCCACCCAAGCTGTAAACTGCAAAATAACAAAAATCAATTTTTCTGTAATAATATAAACAAGTCTACTTAAAGAAATTGTTATTATAAACGAAAACAATTATTATAATAAGAGACGAGATTTATAGGAAATTTAATCGAATTTCTATTGTACGTGTGTGATTGGAAAGCGTCTGGAACGCTTTTCTATTAGAATTTTCAATTCTACAAATTTCTCTATAGATGACGAAGTAAGTTGATGATAATATAAACCACATATAACAAAAAATAAATGTGTTAAAATCAAAAATGACGGGAAGAGGTTTTTGTTTTATGGTTGATTATTATCGTTATTATTATTGATAACAAATTAAAAACCAACTTTGTGAATTATTGTATTGTTTCCATTGTTCAAATTCTATTATTGTTCGACATTAACAGGAAATCAATAGAGAGAAATTCGGTTCAAATCGATAATTGAAATAAAAAATTTTTACATCATATTCAACTATGGAAAAGTCGACAACGCAATATGGATTTTAATGAGACTGAATTCGACAAAATCCATAACCATATTTACAATTAATGGAATTTGTTGAAATTTCGCGCTTGGCTACGACCAATCAAATCAATTCGTGGTTATAATTGGTGGAAGAGCGATCAATTGACATTTATAATGTCATGATGAGGCGCGAAGTTCAAGTCATGAATCATTAAATTATTATTATTAAAACGTGACATGGAAATTGTTTGATTTTCAGTAACAATAAAAAAATATAAAAGAAAATAAATTATTGTTTGTATTGTGAATGTTGATTTATTGAAATTTCAAAAACAACATGGAAAACTACACACACAAATTATCTATCAACATATCTACTATCTGTTTACTAAAATCTCTATAAAGAGAGGGTGAATCTGGAGAAAAACAAGACATCAAATTTTCACAAACGAGGGACGAGAACAAAATAAAAACACACATTGGAATAGAGATGGAAAATGGGAAAATATAAAATGTTGGAGCCTTCTTTTAATGTTACTAACAAGATATTGAAGTCTCTGACTATAAAAATGAATATCTACTAAAAATTAACGTAAGAAAAATTTACGCCGAAAATAAAACTAAATCAATATATTTCGATATGAAAAACAAGCAAAAATCTCGATTATAGTTCAAGCAATTTTTATCAAAAAGACAATATTGGAAGCTTACATAAAAGTCAACTCACGCATCCTAAATGTATCGCATTATTATTATTATTATTATTATTATTATTATTATTATTATTATTATTATTATATCTCGTTTAACGTTTTTGAGTCGAAAATCATCCAACAACAACCTTTACAGTATGATTACAAAACCCTTACTGAAATAAAATTTCCCGACAAAGCAACAAGGGTAGGTATATAGCGCCGCGGCGCCAGTTTCATCCCCCATTTCTCTATCTATATGTGTATTTCTCTCCAACATACATGTTTAATATTGTTATCATTGTTCAATACATTATATTAATCATCAAACTATCTTTATCGAATAGGATTTTGTGTTTTACAATCAATAGGATATGTTCCCATTTTCAGATGTGCATTATAAGTACACTAGAAGGGTTGAATCCTTTTTATGTTTGTAGAAAAAATTTATGAATAATTGGGAAAACTATCAGTGCGAAATAGGGATTCTTTCGGGACTTATACAATATAGTCGAGGTTCCAGTTGGAAATTTTTGTCTCTCAAGGGAAATTTTTACAATAAAGCCGGATTTTGATTAGAGGAAAATTCCTAGGTATTTCTGATAGTTTTTTGTTTTTTACACGACATAGATTTATCTAAACTTATGCTAATAAGCTATAAATATGTCTATTTAAAGAAAACAAGACATTTGTTGAGACAATGTATGTAAAATGGATAATCTTTTTCCAAGTCTTTATAAAGGTTCGCTGTTTATCGTGTCTGAAAGATTTAACTGGCGCCTCACGATATCCACAACATACATTAATTAAATTCTATATTACATTTGAATAAAATTATCGATCTAATTTCAACATATACAACAATATCGAAAAGAATTTTGATAAAGGCACAACCCTCAATTATGTATGAATATGAATTTTTTTCTGGAAATTATCGCATGTCTCTTATATGAGACAGTTGTGGCGCCAAAACGATAATTCGATAATATTTCCCCCTTGGTTATCGTAATAATAATTAATTACCTGTAATTCAGGTGGTCCACCTTCATCACGTATCAATAATAAATAACTTTGATTGTCGACGAGTATTTCTTTTTTGAAACGACCACCTTCCGGTGATTCCTCTTGCATATATGAACCAGTCAAATATCGATGAACTAAAGCCGATTTACCTGATGATAATGAACCGACTATTCCTAAACGTAAATCGGGAACCGAACGTGATAAGGTCCATTCCTGGCTATTTACGAAGGAATCTGAAAAACAAACAAACCTTAATCAAATGAAAATTGGAGCATCGAGAGAAAACAACTCAATAAAATAACAATTTTTTGTAAGTATAGAAACTTGAAAAATTGAAATCGTAAAAATACGAATTGATGTCTCAAATTGTGATAAAACAAGTGTCAACTTGTCACTCTTCTGTTAATAAAAATTTCAAGAATTTCCATTTATAGTATTTAGTAATGTTCAATATTAACGTGACAGGATGTTTTACAACTTTATGACAAGAATTTCAATTGAATTTTTTTATAGAGTGGAAAATTGTACGATATTTCGACTAAAATATCCTTATAATAATTACGTTTTCGTTTTTTTTAAAATAGATAATTGTTAAGTCGATTATTTCCTGCATAATTTCAATCGATATGGATGTTTGAATATTACAAAATACAAAAATATATCTATTTTAAACGGTTAATGTTGAAAACTATTGATAAGTTTTACAATTTCCTTAATTGCAGTCAATTTCCTTTAACATAACAGTTAGATTAATTTTAATTTCTCTACTGCACCGTTTTACGACCGATTTATTTGTCTTATAATCAGAAGAATCTAATCGATAACACGCCTATTTAATGTCCGAGATTGAAAATTGATATAAACGCTCGAGTTCAAAAATTTTTCAAGGGCTATTCTCAATCTAATGTCAAGGTGAAGGTTTTTTTTTTTAATTCATTCAAATCGCTAACAATATAGAAACATTCTAATCCTTTCACCTGACGTTGATTGATTTGTTCAATTATTTTCGATACAATTTTTCGAAAGTTTTAATTTTATCTATATATGATTTACGTCAATGTGTCTATTGAATTATTGACAATAATAAAGAGGAAGGCACGTTTCTTCATTCTTCCTATTTCCCTCAAATGAAGACACGCGATTATAATTATGACAGAATTGAAGAGAGAACAGGTGCGTGACTGGGATGATATCCAGCTGGTACCCGGAGCCCGGAAATCAACAACTACACGTGCAACATAGATTTCCGGAGAAATATAAAGACAATACCGTCTCTATTATATAAATTTTCTATACTAAAGTCTTGAATAGGTCTCGATTATTTTATTTTTTTGGACAATTTTCGTAGAATTTCCACGTACAGCTGTTTTATTCGCAATTTGGTATAGAATTTTCAAGTCTCAACACGTAATGGATAGTATGAGGAGAAAATAGGGGGAAAATTCAAAGGGATCAAAGTTGATAGGAGTTGTATAAATAGGACTAAACTTTTTCAACGAATTTATTATCGATTTAAATAGAAATAGTCTCTATTATTCCTCGAAATAACATAGATTAGTGTTAATAATGTCGAAATTTACACATTTATTGGTCTCATGTGGCCTAATATGGAAATGTGCACGAGATAATTATCAAATCACTGTAATTTCATTGAAAATAGTTATGTCCCCTAGCTATTAATCCAAATATTTGTTTATATATTTTTTTCAACTGTATTTCAAGGTATTTGAATATATCGAATTGAGGTAAAATTATTGAAGTGTAACTATTTCATTAGTAATCAAAAAAAAAAAAAAAAAACAATCATTTAATATTAATGTTCAGGTTACCGTGAAATATTCTGAATATCATGGTCGTAATATTAAATTGATATTGAGACTTCCCCCAAAATTTCAATTTCATTAGGGTTGACAAAGCTCATTAAGCTTATAATTTTGTTTATTAAATAAAAGCAACATAATTGGAAGAGACCCCAATATAAAATTATAACAATTTCCGTTATCGATACTAAAAATAACAGTTGAAAAATTAATTTCGAGTAGTAGATTGATGTGGGTCAATTTTTTTTTTTTAATGAATAGGTACTTTAGGATTTTGACCTGGATTATAAGATGGTTCTCTTTTCTATAGTATACGATAATAGTGAAATATTTATGTGTAATAGAAGCGATCAGTAACGCAGCTGTTGATTCTATCAATGGTGAAAACTAAAAAGATCTATAGCAATGTCAGCTGGTTACGTGTTCGTAGTTATCTTAAGAATTCAATCTTGAAGAATTAAAGATGTTTCGAAGCGAGAGCAACCTGTACTTTAATTAAGAAAAATGTACAAATCGAAAGAAAAATCTTTACGCTTTCTAACACGAAAAGTGAAATGGAGATTTAATTTTAAAAAAAAATTACCTAATTTAATTAAATATTTCAAATCGTCATAATCTGGACGAGACTTTCACTAAATAGAAAATTTCTATATTAACAATAAATATTATTTACGTAAAAGAAAGTATTATTCATAATTGTGATAGTTTTTATTTTGGGAAATCTAAACTCACCGGATTTCCGTTTTTCCGGTAATATTAACGATTTTGTACGTTTTACACGCAATGATCGTCTCCGGATCGACCGCAGGAACGATTCCGGCATCCGTTGAAATTTCGGCGTTTCTTGTTGTTGTTGTTGTTGATTTTTTTTTTCCGGCAACAACCAATTTTTCACCGTATTCATCGATATACCTTTGGTTTTTTTCGGTGTTGTCACCATTGGATCATTTTTTAAATCCACCATAATCACAAAATTTTTTTTTCTCTCGAAAATAAACACAAATCACTTCAAGTCTTAGAAAATTTACAATTTTTCCACAAAAAACACCGTATATTCATTATTATTATTTTTATGAAAAATGAAATATCGGGAATATCGCATGATTGTTGTGTATTACGACAGTTTAAGGACTTGTCTCTGAGGGGACCCGATTGTGGGGTCCTCTAAGCTCCCCACTCGACTCAACCTCGTGCTTTTAAAATTGAGCGCAAGCGTATTTTAAAATATTGCACAAAAATCAACATAAATTTAATAATCAATTAGAAATTCTAATTATCAATTCAATTATAAAAATTAACATCTAATTTCAAATAAGTGCAATATTGAAGCTATTAAAAAAGCGAATTTCCACTGAAAAACAGCAAATTTGTAGTGGAATTTTTCTGCTGAGCTTCCTGCAATTTAATTCTCGTTATTAGCGAAGAGAGAGATTGTTTACATTTGCAGAAAATTATTAAAACAATACATCAACAACGTTAACAAAATTTGTAAACTAAAACAACAGACTTGTATAGCATCTGTTATAATAAATTGTTCATTAGAATAATGCAAAAAACAATACATTAACTATTAATATTGAAACAGATGTCTCTATTTCGAATAAATGCTAAAATATTGAAGTCAATCTAATTAGACAAATCTAATTATAATTAACATTATTGGGTCATTTCAAGTTGATGATTACCCTAATTTAGGGGAGTAACGGATAAAATTGTGGGCTTCTTTCACAATTTATTCCCATTTGCAGGATAAAGAAATTGAAAGAGTTGATAACATCAGTTGTAAGTCTTCAATGTTGTGTTTTATTATAATTTTTATTATTATTATAAAGTTGATTCGTGATTCTTACTTCAGTAACAACATGTAATATCGCAACAATTGATCAAAATACGTCTTGAGATGAATAAAAAAAAAATCACGAAAAGATTCAGTTGTTGGAATATAACAATAACAGTTATTCCGTTATGCATATAATAATAAAAACAACTTGAATATATAGCCATGAAAAGTTGTTGTTGCACGAGAAAGAAGAGGATTTAATAAATCAAATCTTGTGATGCCTGGAAGAAATCGGGCAATTTCCTTTAACAACTTACAATAAGAAAAGCAACAACAAAACTTAAATATGTACATGAATATTTCATTGTAGACTTGTTATGTATAGAATTGGATCAATTTTCACATTAATTCAAATAACGATTGATTATCTTCGAATAGTTGGTTTATTGGCAATTTGAGAATCAAAATAAAGTGATTTGAAAACGTTCAAATTCTTTTCCATCTTAGAGAAAGCTACTCAACTTTTTATTCATCTAAATAATAAAAGTTTGAAATTATTCTAGAACTTAAATAGTGTTAATTACTGTCAATTTCTCTTCGATTCAATAATAGAAATCA
>JAZBGZ010000198.1:30600-51494 GCA_037414795.1 Stenodera caucasica | reverse complement strand
GATTAGAGGATTTCAGTCTATAATAATAATTAATAGTTCAATTATTATGTTTTTGTTTGTTTTTATTGAATCAATGTTCCGGATTATAAAATATAAATTCACCACCTGTCTATAACCAAATTAGAAAAAAAAACGGTTGTTAGGCATGAAGTTCTAATAGTAAACAGTTTCAACCCCTTAGGGTTCACTTTTCTAATTAGCATTGTAAATTTGATAATAGAAAAATCGAATTTTCGTATGTTATTATAATAATCTCTATTTTTGATCAAGTGATTGGTTACTAATTCCTGGCAAAAGTGACGATGGAAATGGTGTTTTCTTTGGAAAAACCAATCTTTTCTACGTAGAATGATGGAAAATTGATAAGCCTTATCAAATAATTTGTTTACGTAATAACGATTTTTTTACCTATAAATAAATTGCCGATGTATATTTATAGTTAGTTATCAATTCGATATTATTTGATCGGAAAGAAACAAGCTATTTATCACGACCCGAATTGATAACCATAATGACGACAAGGAGATTAAATTAATTAAAAAAGTTTCAAGTAAATATCAATTCAATTATTCACCCTTCTTTTCCAATATCATCATCAACTTGAAAGACCAAATCACGGAAATGTATTTGAAATAGTTGTAAATTTAACCGTAAAATTCACGAAATTGTTCTCTCAAAACTTATTCTCAACTATTAAAAATTTATCTGATGGTGTTTTCGGATCATTAATTTTGTTCCGATTGGTATCTTAGAAGATCAAAACTAAACAATAAATTATAAATAATAATTTGCGAGATTTTCAAAAATCATCCGTCATAGTGAAATCCATCCTTAATGTTAATAAGTCAATAGGTGGTTGAATACCGTCCACGTGTTCAAATGTTAATTACAATATTTCGGGGTGCCGATTCGAAAAAGGGGTGGAATTGAATCGATATATTTACGCCCACTTCAATTCCATCAGCTGTTCGATTTACAATTACAATTGTTATAATTATTGGTCTCGAAACTTTTATATTTACGATCTGTTGTTGACAGTTCGCTTATTATTGTTGTCAACTCCTAGGGCTTTTCCTAGGGAACAAATAGGAATTTATTGTGTGTACAGACAAATAGAGCCCTCTTTGATGGTTAGAAATCAATTCGAAATTAGCACAATTTCAAAAACAGATGACTTAAAATTTCCCGATAGTAAAAAAAAGAAAACGAGCCCCAAAGTAATCTATGCATTTTATTCGAATTAATTAATGGGGAAGACTAATAAAATTATCTATACTTAAATCTAAAATGGACGCAATCTAAAACCGTGTCTTAACGATAAGTGAATTAAATTATAACCGTTTTTTAATCATAATATGTAATTTTTAAGTGAATAATTGTTGACACATTAATTACAATAAAATTAACATCAGCCAATTGTGCAACAAAGCTGAAATAACAGATGATACAATATGACGTAGAATTAATGAATTTTAATTTGAAATAATAAAGAAATGGACAAAAATTTCGATTATTCGACAAAATCAATCGATAATAAAAATTTAATGTAGCATGACTACAATTACGGTATTCGATACCGTTGCTTAAATAAAAAGACTTATATAACAGTGAATTTGTTATAATTTTAAAAACCGAAAATTCGGGTGATCATTCGAAAATGTTCAACTATATGAAAAATTTGGATAGAAAATTCAAATGACTTACAATTCAAAAGTTTGAAGTCTCATGAAAAATTCATAAGAGCATCGTGAATAAAACGAATATAACCAAAATCTTCTTTTATATAGTATAAGTAAAAAGTTCTAAAGAAACACGTCGCGGTGGCTTTATCTACCCTCTAGATTATTTTCTCGTATTTTTAAGAAAAAATAAAAACCTAGAAATTCACCCCCTATTGTCGATAATAAAGTAATGTTACAATAAAATTGTTATAAATTGGCAAAAAATAGTTGAATCACATCTGGAAAATTTAACAAGATTGTTCTGCGTTTCGCAATATTCGAGTACGGAATGGGGATGAATTAAGACGAAATTTATATTACCGCACCTGGTAGTTGACGCAAAAGTTTTATACGAGCGTGTAAATCTATTTTTTTATAAGTACTTTTATTCCGCATTAAATCATATTAAATTATAAAATTTATCGGATGCTATAAAATAAGAGAGAAGAAATCATTGAATAGGGGTTAAATAGATCGTTTATATTAAAATTCATTGGTGTGTATATCTATAACCTTTGGCCCTATCGTACAAGATTTCTTCCTCTTCCGGATTGTCTCCTATTTATTGTTCGTTGATGTGAGGCGGATAGCGAAACTTCTAGTTATACAAGATCCGTTGAGATGATTGTATTCTGTCCCCCTATTTATTTCGTGTCTTATTTGAAAATTTGGCTCGACAACGAGAAAACCCCCCCAATTTAGCTAGGGATTGACTTAGACTATCTCTTTTTCACCATTATTTACCGTCTCTATCGGCAAAAATTACTACCTGGATTGGGTTTTTTCTGCTCGAATCACACCTTGCATTTTACGTACAAATCTGATAGAAATGCCGCAAATATCAGCGAGATTAGATCGATATTCAGGTGAATAATTCCAAGATTTGATTTTACGACCCGAAATTTATAAAAAAAATTTGTTATCATCATTGATGTCTTTTGAGGTATTTTGAAAAAGTCTTGACAGCTGTAGAGGGAGAAAAAAGTTGTAATGCAAACGTTACAAAAATGTAACACACCCCACTATTATAACAATATATTGTATTGTTCTTTAGTTTTTCGGTTGGGTTCGTTTTTTTTGGTTAAGAAAAAAATCGTATAACAAGAAGTAAATAGAGAGACTGTTTATGAACTGTCAGTTTCGATTATTGCATATTTTCCCACGTGCCACAAACCACCCCTTTTCAAGTGGATTTCCTATTGTTAATCGAGGAGATTTTGGGTGATTCTATGCAAATTCCCATAGTCATCTAGATTTAGTGACAGATTCTTTATAATTTCATCCTGTGATTTGTTCCTAAATGTGAAATCTCAAGATAGAAGATTAAGATTGAGATTTAGATAAGGATCACGACTAGAACAAATTATCTTTTTATTTATAAGAATTCCACAAGGATGTCACTGAGTTGAGACAATAAAGGCGACATTTCAGAATTTTTATGATCTTCTGTATTATAATGGTGATGTCTTTTAGACAATTCACGTTTTCGTTATACTGTATAAAATATGATAATGTGTCACGAATAAAATTCCAAACATGTTAAAATAAAAAATCAAAACAATTTATATTAAAATTTTTTTTGATTGTTGTATAAATATTTTATAAATCTGCTAAATAACAAGATCATAATTACGAATATTAAAATCAGGTTATTGATTTTATAACATCCTCTGATGATAAGAGAGTCATGAATAAGAAAAACAAAACTATAATAATAAAAGAAACGAATAAAAATCAACTATAATGCAGGTATACAACCTAATAATTAGTTTCAGTTCTACTTTCAATAAATTGAAAATGACCAGTTATGAAGAAATTCATTTCGTTATGGTTATTATGATTGAAAGAATAAAACCATTCGTTATTATTAAGAAAAAAACTAGTTTCAGTCTTTATCTAGCCTAGACAACTATGCAAATACAATTTACCTATTTATTAGCTCAGGTGTGGACAATGTGTCGTTTCTGGCCAGTTCAAATTTTAGGACTGTCACCCTTTTTTTCCCAAAAAAAAAAAAAAAAAATAGTACCTACTCATTAGAAGATCGTATTTTATTTTGAATAAGTTATAATTGGACGTGAATAGTCGGTATAACTAGTTATTAATTGTAAATTTCGATTATTATCGTCAGTTGAATTGTTAATATCGTAAATATGAAATTTCATTACAAACAAGTCTGGTCAATTTCAACGAATAATGATGTAGAGGGAAAAAAATCGACATCATTGATCAAAATCAATGTTGAAGTTGTCAATCCAATTCTATTCAACTTGTAACTAGTCGATTAGCTTTGATTATAAATTTGACAGGGTCATGAATTTTTTAATAGCACAACAAAAATTATTTTCCCGAACTAAATTATGTAGATATTTTTATCGATATTAGTTTTGGGCTCAAGCTAATGGATGGAACAATTAATTTTTTTAATTAAAACTATGAAAGTCTTAATGAACTCTTGTTTTAATATTTATCGTTGTGTTTATTAATTTTTGGTTATTTCCCTCATATTTGTTATATTAATACTGTTAGTTTTTCTCGATTAGGGAAAGATTTGCGAATTTGTGTTTATCAGAGTGGAGTTGATAAAGTTCTCAATGAATTTTTAAAGTTCCAGTCAACTTTCTACGTTGTCAGAAAAACCTGCAGATCAATGATTTTCAAACAGCTTTTATCTTTGATCTTTCAACCACTCTTTCTCTCTATTTTTACTCTATGCTAAAGATAATCAACTTTTTTTTTCGAAATACTCCTTTGTGATAAACTCACAATTAAGAGTTGAATTTGTGTTTTTTTTTTTTGGTTGATCATCAAAATTTGTCGTAGTTCTCTTTCATCTACCAAAAATTTCAAACTCATTGATTAAATATTTGGAAAAATCAATATTTTATGGGGAAGCAAAATTTCAACCCTTAACGTCAGTCAATCTAATTTGACAATACAACTTCGTTTGTTATTCGAAGTTATGTATATTTGTGTAGAATTATATTTCGATAAAATTCTGGTCGTAAAGCTGCAATTTTTTTTTTAACCTTCAAATGTAATTCAACAACTAACCGAGTGTATAATTGGAATATACCTTTTGCTAAATACAGACTCTAGAACTTAAACGAAAACTTGCTTTTGCCCAATTTTATGCCCTAATTGACTATACAACTGCCATTTTCTAAGTGGTCTGTGGTTATTTTTTTTTCCACTTCTTGTATTCACTCATCTACCGGTTGACCAAAGCATCTTTATAACATATATACCTATACAATACAATATTAAATTTATGAGACATACGGCCTATTGTAAACCACAAAAATCATATAACATTACCCAACAGTTAGAATATAGAAAGAAAAAAAACCTATTGTTTATTCTGATTTATTACAGTGATGTCTCACATATGAAATTTCAACTGTGGTAATTATTTTAAAACCGTGACAATTTCGGTTTGAAAATGTCTGTTGCATGCTAAATTATATGAATATACAATAGAAATTATCGATTTTCAAAAACGAAACATCACAAATGACTCATTCTAAAATTATCAAACTTAATAAAATCGTTATTCAGTCAGATGATGACTGAAAGGGAAAATAGAATAGAAAAAAATCTAAGCTTCAATACCGAAATCGCCCCTCTTTCAACATCTGGGGTCCTTCTGTATTGATTAATTTCAATATTCTAGTGAAATCTAATCGAAATTCAAATAATTTCTATTGTTTCGATTTGAAGAGCCAAAAAAAAAATCAAGAGGGTGGGCGATGACTCAACTATGTATTTAGAACAATTGGGGGTAGTTCAAAGTCAACACCAACCCTCAATAGTCCATCATTTTAGTTTTATAGCGAGATTAGTGAATCCAAATGACCTTGACGGAATTCAAGATGAAACATCATTCACTCTTGTTGCTGAGAAACACGATACCTTTTCGCTAGCCATCATTTCTAGTGTCACAATTAAATTCATATGTGCTCCTTAGCAACGGTAATAAACAAAAAAAAAAAATGATGGCTAGCGAAAAAGTCTTGCGCATGGTCAATTATATGGGTGAAGCACACATTTTTTTTCCTTATTCAAAATCTATAACCTATTAATTGCACTGTACGAATAATATTGTTGCTATAAATACAATTAACGTGATATTGTGCGGAATTTATAGATTTTGTGTAAGGGTGAGTTTGAAAAGATTGTTGTATAAGAAAAAAAGTCGGAAACTCCAGGTGTTCTACTACCACAATTGTGCCCTTATTTACGGTCACATTCGCATTTATAAATTTAAATCGCAATAACGAGATGGAAGCATGAAAGAAATATCATAAAATAAACTACAAGTTACAGGTAATAATGATTTAAAGTTTATTGAATTCGTTCAAAGTTGATAATTAAACAAAGAACGAACGTTCTAAACAATAAATTTTATTAATAGAAACTTTCATATATCTTTATCTTCTTCTATATAAGGAATTTTGATAGAAAAAACTAAATTAAGTACAAAGTTGAGTTGGTATTTAATTTTCATTAATAAAGATTCTAACAGTGTTTCCCCAATCTAAATTTCACCCTCGACATAATTTTCTGCAGTGCTGATTCGAATTAATGTTGTTTTATTTCCCATTTTTCCCATCTAACATATGAAGGAATGAGTAGAGAAAAAATCTGTCTCCATCATGAAATTTACTCTATTCAATTAAATGTTCTTCAAATTAATAAGAACAGTTGAATTGTGAGCCTGCTTGAGTTTCATGAATTGATTCGGATTGTTTTGTTATTCTCTCTCTTTCACTCACATTCATTTATTCCAACTGTTTTCGAGTTAAAATTTCCGCATTGCATGTTGTTTTATTTTCAACCCTCAGTACTTCTAGCACGTGCTAGGAAATTCGTATATTCATTAATTTCGTCTGGATTGTTTTCTAATTTCCTCAAATCGAAAGGAAAATTGAATAACAATCGAAAAGTAGAGAAAACTCAAATTGTGAATGATTACGATATTAATCAAAATCAAGTAAGGATTAATGTTAAGTATAATATAATGAGATATTAAAATGCAGGTATTGTTAGAGTTTATGATAATCTAATGAGAGCTTTTCAAATGGTGAATACGAAATAGCCCTTCGCTTTATTCAACTACAAGTCACAATCAATCAACATCAAACCCAGCACTTATATGAATAATATAGAAATAAAGGGGCTTCTCGACTTCTAAAGATGACCATAAACAATATCAATCTCGACCGAAGAAAATATTCGACTAGCCAAAGAGGGATACACTCACTATTCTGCTGGATTTTTCGAATATCACCAACAACGCCATCTATTACCTAGTAGAAAAACTAAACACATAAAACTACATTGAATGAATCCTCTAAATAATCTATTATTCTTGAGACAATCAATATAATTCAAAAAAAATTGACAATAAATCAACGACTCCAGAAATACTTGAAAAATTGCTTGAAAATTCTCGAAAATCGTAATTACAGAAATCTTTTTTTTGAATAGAATAATTCAACAGGTAGCGCCATCTATCAATAGTTGATGTTAATATGGGAGATATTCAAAAGCCAATGTGATAATTTCTGTATTTTCTTTAAAATAGAAATTTCCAATAAACGTTCTTTTTTGAAATCATTTATTGACAATAGGGAGAAAATTTTTAGATAAAAGTGCCGACAATGATTGATGTTGAGAATTATGTTACTTCACACAAAAGGAAGTCAATTAAATAATGTAAAGACTTTTATTATTGTCGGACGTGATTTACGATAGAGTCACTTGTTAAATTGTTAAAGAGCAACCCAGAAAAGAATCGAAAACGACCCTATTGAAACGAAGAATTTTTTTAGGTGATTTTCTATTTATAATATTTATGTCAATGTCATGTTTAATAATTATTATAAATGGGAATTATAATAAGATTTCGGTTTTTAAATAATTAACTGTAATTAAATTAAAATTGAAATGATGAAACATATCCTGTAAGTTGATCATTTCTAAAACCTGTTACTGAAAATGGATTTTTTTAATGAAAATATCATTAAAAAATAAGTATATTTAGATTGAGAAGATATCTCCAATTTCATAATCTCGTTTTACGAACATGTAATCTATTTATTTTTATTTTCTCGTTCTTCTTATTTAAGTATTTAGTTTCAACATTATCTGATTGTTGAAGAAGAACAATTGCTAGATATTATCTCTAATTAACGTTATAAAAGATGTGTTGAGTGTCAGATTAATTAATGAATAAACTAATTACTAGACTTCTTGAATTTTTGTCTCCATCTACTATTTGAAACATATAAGAATTATAATTTCGTTTTTATTTTATTTTATAAAAATGAAACTCCATAACTTTCACCTGAGTGTTTTTTTTTTTTGTTTTCAACCCCTTACATTTTTCCAGGACGGATATTGATGTCGAGTATCACTTTCAATTCTTCAACCCCCTAGAGTGAAAATAGAGTATAATAGAGAATTTGCCAATGGCATCAACAATAAGAAAAGTTATAAATATTGATGAAATGCGGAAAAAGTAAACAAGAACGAGATCATAATATTTAAATGAATAATAACAAAAAAAAACAATAAACAATAAAATTAAGTTTAAATGGAAATTGAAGATTGTTTATGTTTCGAATTTCTTTCATTTTAAAGACGTTATTTTATTTATTCAGAACATGTACTAGGAACGTACACGAACTATGCGAGAAGAGAGAATCGTTTAAATAATTCAATGGGTTTTGTATGCACTAAATAAATGAATTTTCCAGGACCTATCGGTGAATTCGTGATACTATAAACTAAATTCGACAACTCCCCTCTAAAAAGTAACCATATATTAATTAGTATCGAAATCTATTTGAAGAAAATTATTATTTATACATAGAGAAGCTTTCAGTATAAATGG
Source organism: Stenodera caucasica (assembly GCA_037414795.1). Classification (NCBI taxonomy): domain Eukaryota; kingdom Metazoa; phylum Arthropoda; class Insecta; order Coleoptera; family Meloidae; genus Stenodera; species Stenodera caucasica. The sequence continues at coordinate 42,875 of JAZBGZ010000198.1, read as the reverse complement.
GGCAAATTCTGAATATTTCAGTTCTTGTTGGGGTATAAAAGGGCGTTTTTGCTAAAGGTATAAATATTTGTGCAGGGTGCAGAGTTTCCACTGCTAACAATATCAATAATTCCATTAAATTTACAATGTTACCTCATAGTCATGTAAGGGAGAGTTCCGTAAATGTCAACCAGAATTACCATTTAACATTTCAACTTTCTGCCAACCTACATATGAAACTTTATAAACTTACAAGAAGATTGTAGTATAGAACATAATTGTCGACGCAAAATTTAAATCAATACTTTCATATTTAGTGGATATCACGCGAAAATGAAAGTCAATAAAAAAAAATTATAATCTGAAGTAAATTAAAACTTCTCAACTATGAAAAAGATCATCGAACTTACGTTTATGCAATCTGCGGTTTATCCATGAAAAATTGTATTTTTTATAAAAAAAAGTATTTCACCCAATTGTCAATGTCTGTTAAATTACTTCAGGGAAATCAAGCTAATATCAAAATCTAGATATAATCTTTCGAATCAATCATTCTCAGTCCAATTAAAAAATCGAGGGGTGAAAACTACAGCTAAAACTAAATTTAATATTAACATAACTGTTATATTTTTTAATGAAGTTAATTCATCATTGTTATATTTTTTCTATTTTATGTAAATATTTGTAGAGAATTTGACAATATAAATTATCCTCCTCCACGAAAATAGGAATAAAAACTAGAATAAAAGAAACAAATCGATTCTCTTCTATCCATCACAAGTCCAAAATGATTGATGCGAATCCAACAGGATTTTTCAATTTTCATTTATGGGATAGTAGAGACATTCGAGGATTTTCCCAATTAGTTTAACCGAAGTCGATTTGAATAAAATTCAAATTACGTCCAGTTTAAATGAAGATAAATCCAAAATAATTTGGAATAATGATAAAAATATGAAAATTACTTTGTTTAAATTTATAGTGAAAGTTGAAATTGCTATTCGATATTAATATTAAATGCAACAATAATCATCGTGTGACATAGAAAATATTTTTTTATTTTCCTTTCCGTGTTAGTCGACCGAAACAATAAACGTGAGAAAAATTAATAAAAGAAAGTCTACATATTATGTAAAAAATTATAATATTCCAGATTTATTTTTTTACAGCTAAATGATTAGCATCATGTTGAATTGCAAGGTCGTCGAAAATTACCTTAAAGACCTTGGATTCATAATGGATTATGTGAATTCTATATTATAATTAGTATGAGTGAAAATTTCTATTGTTATCTTTTATTTTATTGCACAATATTCCCATATAACCGTTATGTATAAATTTAAAGAGATTTATATGTAAATAATCAACAACCGTTCGTGCATTATTTACAATATAAAAAAAAATTGGAATTTTGATAGAGATGGAATTTAATATGAGAAACAGTAACAACTGAAATTTAAACTGTAAAATTTAAAGTACAATAGTGTTAAATTGTAAAGTGTACATATTTATAACTGGAAAATCAACAAGTCGAAAAATTAAATTATATACAATCAATTTAGCTATTATCTGTTTTAAATAGAATGCAAGCTAATTAGCCAAGCTGAAGTAACATTAATTGATGTTGTAATGTAATTATCTATTAATGCACCTGTAGAAAATCCGTTTGTATTATGTAATTTAAACATTTTCCTTTCGATTAAAATAAATATTCATTCGAATAATAGACTTTCTGTTAATGAACAGGACCGGCTTCATAAACACAATATAAACTGAAACTGAAACCTTTAGGCGAAATTAAATAGCCGGAAAATACAATTAGAAATAGTTTGGTAATAAACTCATTTTCAATATAATGAGATTATTTCCGTGATTAGTCCGCAAAATTGAGGTTTTATTACACAAGTAGAGAAAGTGACGCTTTATTGTGGAAAAACTGAAAATTTAATGACTTTCTCACAAAAGACTGCTGCAAAATTAATTTTTTTTGGCGGCGAATTCAACTCAAACTTCAAATATTAGAAAATTCCTCAATAACAATGCCTACCCCCAAAAATATGAATAATAAAAATTCTAGCTAAATTGAGAATTTCGATTCAATTTTAATAAGAAAACATCCCGATTGTAGTCACGAGACGTGTCAATTATTTTTTTTCTACTTAAAATTGATCATTTAAGTTCATTTTGGAGCCTCCCCCACAATATTAAATATGACAAAAAATTTGTTTGTTCAATTTTTTCAAATGAATGATTCATCCAATAATGTTGGTAATTTAAGGAAATTTAGTTATTAGCAATTTTTGCACATACATTACCAAATATAGAAAACAATAAAAGATGCAATTTATATAAAAATTGATAATGCCAAATATAGGAGACAAGAGGAAAAAAAAAGGAAGTTATAGTATGATGTCCTAGAAAGGAAATGAAAAGTCACCGGAAATACGTTCAACATCCGAACAGAGATTAACAAATGGTTTATAGTTTTAACAATTTTATTATTAGATACTTTGTTATCTAATTATAGTTTTTTTTATTCGAAATATAAAGTTGTTAAAAATAGTTATGAACTTTGATAAGAGTTTTACAATTATTCTCTATACTTAAATTGTAACTTATACCGTTAATTATAAAGTTTATGTTTAAAATGAACTAATTAAACTTCGGAATTGGCCAGTTAAGTTTCCTCAAAAGATAGGACGTTTATTTATTTAAATTTCATGGGGCAAATGAACTACCTAGAGTATCTTATTGTTGAAATTATAGTCTCAATTAAAGTTTTACTATTCATGAAGCTATATGAACAAAGAAAATTTCCCAAAAAAATTATAGTTTAATCTTTTAAATACCAAGTAAAAGTGAAATTCAAACTACAACAAAAATTACAAAATAAATAAATGATTAAAATTTTCTCTTTTGTGAGAGTTACATGAAATAGTTTTGATGAATTTGAGATTGAATAGATAACTTTTAAATTTTGATTTTTGATAAAAAAAAAAACGTTGAGTACATACATTTGTTACAATTTTATTTTTAAATTTCTGAAAGAACGACAGGGGTGGGCCTAATCTAAAGCTTGGCACATGGCATTACAGAATTATATAAATATTTATTTACGTAAGACATGATCCAATAAACCATTTAGAATGTGTGTAATCGTCTATATACCGAAATAATAAATTGGAACAAGAAAAAAATTCCTCCCAATTCATAAAATTTTGTATAAAATCCAAATAAATATTGCTTCGTCGGAAAAATAAACTGTTGCAGGAAAATACAATGTATAATATTGTTTTATTAATAGTAATGGAATGCAAGAACATGGATTAATCGCACCCGACAATTATTCACCTAATTGCATATATTTCACATAATATAAAACCGTGGATTTATCCGCGGCTTTCTTTAGCAAACATGACGATTGAAATTGCGCCATCTCACAAAATTTCAATCAATTTTAATACAATAATTATTTATTTAGCCTTCAGTTAAATAGTGCAATATAATTATTATTCAATGTAAAGGTGAATTGTTGATAGAATAGATGTGAATCAAGTAGTTAGTTGAAATTCAATTAGTACTTGAAAAACCTTCGAAAACAATTTAATTTTGTTTACAAACTTTTTCAATCTCTCAAAACGTTTTTTAGGCAGCAAAAATGAGTAATTCGTTTGTTCCATTTAATTAATGATTGATTAATTGAGGAATTTCGTTAGTTCTAATTGGAACTAGCAAAAAAATTGTAATAAGTACAAAGAATGACGAATTTTCCAATATTGTAAAAACTACAGATGCATTTTAAAATTCTATAAATTATTTGACCATTAGCTCGATAATAATCAATAATTTACACATATCGATTTGAGAATATATGTTCGTTCCGATTGATTGATCTTGAAATAAAAGCAATAAATATCAATTTAAACTGCAAAATTGCCTCAATTTCCAAACTAAGTACCCTTATACCATATTATATAATTATTATATAGTGATTGACCTGAAAATTAGGTAAACTGTGAAAATGGTATATAATCATTCTGGAATCGACTTAGATAGGGTGGTTTCAATTTTACCGGAAATTGCATCAAAAGCAAAATTACTTGTGTTAATTTCAATTCACTTGGAAAATGATTACGTACGTGGAAAATTGATATTTCACTAGTGAATTATCTGGAAAATCAAATTTAATTTTATAAGACATCGACTAGTAGAGCTATTCGATTTAGATTTTCGATAATCAATCAACAACATACTAGAAGAGCTCTTCAAATGTTTAATGATCGAAAAGTGGAAAATTTGATAATTTATAAGTAGTAAAAAGAGTATAAAAATTTTTCGAATATTCAATTTTCCTATAATAAAAACTAAATTATAATTCAGCTTCTTTAGAAAAGGGTGATTTTATTACATCTCAATGGTAGATAATAAAAATAGCTATTTTTTCGTATCCTGTCTCGAAATGATGGGAAATAAAATTTTCTAATATAAATATAAAATTAGATTATATTATTTTTTACAATCGAGAAATAGCCTTTTTAACTACAGAAATTCGAATAAATGATAGAAAATTTTGAATAATTCTACTAATACTGTAATAGAAATTGTTGCGACAAAAATCGATTTTTTTTGTTTCAATGAAATTCTGTTTCTATTGTAATTGAAGTCATGCAATGAAAATGAACAAATCAACAGTTAATAATAGCCGTAGGTACACATTCCCTTCGTTTATAAAGTATACAAATATATACTGTAGAGTTTCATCAGAACCAATCAATAATCGATTGATGAAATAATTGGGATTTTATACCCGCCAAAACATATTCGAAATTATCTCACAGAAATAATTCCATAACTGTGTGTAATAAATATTAGCAAATTTATCTATGTTACAATAATTCCTCAATTTAATGGTCCAAATAAGATGCACAGAAGTTGAATACAAATCTATATGGATAATAATTGTAATTTACTGTGAAGATTAACAAGACGATTCGTATTTGTTGAAATTGAGACAAAACAATGATTTTATTAACGGTTTTATTAGAGATCAATTGATTATAGTTTTAAGTGAAACAAATACAGTTTTACTGATAAATAATTTAGGACAACTCGACGCAATTTGTTATAAATAAATCTGGAATAATTGCCATTCATTAACTGATTATTTTATTTATTATACTTAATTAATTGAAATTTAATCCAATTTTTTTATTTCATTTTCTTTATAAAATAAATATAGAAAGAAACAAATCATTTGGAAACATTGTTCTGACATTCAAACTTTTTTCAATTAATATTTGAAGAACCAAGAGAGCTATCGAAAGTTCCAGTAAAACAAGTGATGTATGATTTATGTACCGAAGTGAAAAGTTTGACAATTCTATAAAAATTATAATAAATTGATAAATAAATCGTCCGAGAAGCAAATAAACTATGAATGTACCTGTATTACATAACAGTTTGACAGTATTGATCATAAGCTATAAATACCTCAATTGGGGTTCATCAATAACCCCAATAATTTTTGGTACATGAGTAGAGAATTGACAGTTCTCATATTTTAGCGAGAAAATAGGGTTCAAATTAACCTCAAGGAATCAATTTTTTCAAAATAAATATAAAACTAATTTTTACCTTTTGCATTATTTAAACGGTGAATTTAGAAGAATTTCGAGGCTATTATAAAGTATAATCGAAATTTCCATCCTTTGTAAGCCAATTCAATTTATAGCGAATAAGATAAATTTTTGTATGAACTAAATAAAAATTTTCATATTCATAAAATAGTATGAAATCGATTCCTCCCCCGCTCGTAAAAAAAAATTCGATAGCCTCTACAATTCCCAATTTGGATCTCGAACCGTTTTGGAGATATTTCCAAAACATTTATATATAACAAGATAACTTTCAACCCCAATATTCTCCATCAAATATCAGAATAGACACGAAGAATGTTCGATAAAGAGAAGTTGTTCTATTTGTATATCGAAAATTGTCAAATTTTGACCCTTTATTTTTAAAAGAAAGGGTGATAATTTGAGGAAAAATACAACAAATTAGATCAATTTGTATACGCAATGGGGATAATAAATTTTGAAAATATACCCTTAAACTAGTCAATGTTTCCATAAAACGATCATTAAATTGTAGTTTATGATGCCAGGAAAGCACTTAATAGTGCTACAAAATTATTTATAATAATAATGAAGGAAAAACAAGATATTTAGGGGTGTCAATTAGAGACAAAACTATCCGTTAACTTTATCAATCTTTATCGCATGAAGATGATATTTTGAAATTTGTTGATTTTGTGGAAATATCGATAAAAACGACGCAAATCGTAGAAAAAACATGTAGGTGGTATAATCCATAAATTACACCTTCTTATTGTTATTTATCTATTTGGCGTGTTTCTATCTTTGTTAGAATTTCGAAAAACAACCGGAAAAACAGATATTGAACTTTCCGCACGAGCTACATTCCATTTTGTTTTTGTTTATTGTATTGTTTTGTTGCGTAATTTCTACAGTATAATTAAAATTTTGATTATTTACACCTGATTGATTTTTTTCTTTCTGTTGGGTAGGTATTAATATTTCGTCCACAACCAATACGTATATACCGTTATAGTTGTGTGTGACTTAAAATTAGTACCTCTCAAGTTAGGGAACGGTGTTTAAATAACAACAACAGTATTTTAAAACGGCAACTCGCATTTTTTGTCGAGAAATATGTGTGACTATCTACCTGTAGTAGAACTACACTTGGTCCAAACAGGTAGATAGATATCCATATATAGGACATGGGGATAATGAAAACAACAACAAAGGAAACTATTCGAGAATCAAACTGAAGAGACCAAATATTTTCGACTCACCTTCGATGCAAACGACATGATCGCGAATTTGCTGTGCCACCAATCCATCCGGAATTAGGTCTATTAGATCATAGATTGCATAAATTGATGGATGTACACTTTCAAAACGTTGGATTTCTTGACGAATCGCCAAAGAATTGTTCAAAAACGGTTGAAGATGCGCCCGTGAATTCATCGTCTTTATTTTCATTAACACAACAAACAAAAAAACTGTTCTAATTCAATAATTATAACCTTACAATTAACATTATTGAAAAACAACAAACAATATCAAGGAGGCACTTTTCAATACTACCACCACACTTTTTGATACACGAGTTCGCGAAAAAATTCAACCAAACAAATCCGAATTCACAAATAATTTTAATTAAATTCGATCAAAATCGTTTTAAAACAACTAAACGTAATTTATAACAAAACTGTCTTCTATTAGAAAACGAGATATCCAATTGAAAGAGAGGTTAGGTAAACTTATCCGTACACTCCCACCACACATTCTCCATTTGTGTTTTCGACGAACCGAGCGACATCAATTGTAACAACGCCTCAATCTAGAACTAAAACCGACCGACAAAAAACTATAATAAGAGCAGCCGATAACTGTATATTTTGCTCTATATGTCATAGATGGCGGTAGTTAGAAGTAGAGATGTTGGGATATATTTGTAGCAAAAATTTTGAGTTTCGCTACTAATTAATAGAGGACGCTGTAAGGTTTTGTTTGATTTCGGAAATAGCGGGTCGCTTGAATAAACAATAATATTGATTGTTTTCGGTTTTTATGCGATTTTCTCTCGATAAATATCAAAATAATTGCCAATAAGTTTTCCAATTTCGATTGATTTATTGCATTTCTAGTTCGAATACTTTGGTCACGCTCTATTTCACAACGTTTTAACCTTGTTCGTTGTTTTTCAAGTAGAATCTATAGAGAATTGAGAAAATTCAACAATAATAATAAAAACAATGTAAACAATGATTGCATGATCGAAGTCACGGGTTTATTGATGGATTATAGAAAGTTTACCTATTGATTGGGGGACTTGAAAGGCTTCCTCATTTATTATAAAATATTTCAGTTGTTTATAGGGAATATAAAACCAGTATTGTGGCGAACGCCCACAAAACGATCGAATATTCTAATTTTGCTACCAGTTTTGACGTAACAAAAATAACAATAAACTAGTGAAAAAAAGAGTGGAAAAATTTTGTTATTGGTTGTCGGGCAACGATCGCTGGCCATCCAACTCTAACCGGTCTCGATACTCGATATCGAAGATATAAAAGAGAAGAAATCACAACAAATTCTGGTAGATTTAGTGAGAGTGTTTCGAGAAAATCTCATTATTCTGCGTATTCGAAGTGAGTAACTAGCGAGAGATTTGTTCATTTCGTGAGTTTAATTGCAGAGACGCCATGTCAAAATTTTCGGTGTTTTTGGCGTTGATTCTCGTATCGCACTGTCAAATAAATTGTACAGATCCGGAAATTGAAGATGAAGAACTCAGAGCCCGGGATTATATGCGAATTTTGGACCGCAAAACGGGCGAATTGAAAAATCGGATCGCTCTAGCTAATTGGCAATACGCATCGAATTTGACTCATCACAATCAACAACACAAGGTGATAATTACCTGTAATTACTTCAGAAATTAACAATAAACAATTTTTAGCTTGCTGTACAAGCCGACGTTGCGAATCAAACGAAACAATTATGGGAAGAAACTATACAATTTCGATATTGGAAAGTCTATTCCGATCCGATTTTGAAGCGTAAATTCCAAAAATACGTTATTCTAGGCACTTCAGCTCTATCACCAAACAAACGTAGCCGTTACAATCAAATTAAAAGCGATATGGAACGAATTTATTCAACTGGCAAAATTTGCGACTATCACAATTCGACCAAATGCGATCTCAGTTTAGAACCAGATCTGACCGATATTCTGGCTAAATCGCGCGATCCGGACGAATTGAAGCATGTTTGGATCGAATGGCGGCGAGCAATCGGACCGAATTGTTTCGATCTATTCAAAGATTATGTCGATCTGTCCAATCAGGTCGCACGTCTGAACAATTTCACGGATAATACCGAATTTTGGCTGGAGGAGTTCGAGGATCCGCAATTTCGAAGACAAATCGAATCGATTTGGGAGGAATTGAAGCCGTTGTACCTGCAAATTCACGCTTATGTCCGTTACCAGTTGAGGAAGAAGTACGGCGATATAGTTTCGGAAAAAGGGCCGATTCCTGCACATTTACTAGGTTAGTTTCAAGTTATAAATAAGGGGGTGAATTAAAGTTTTTGGGGTTTCGATAGGGAATATGTGGGCGCAAACTTGGCGAAATATCGAGGATTTCACGGCGCCTTTTCCAAATAAAGAGGACGAAAATCTGACTGAAGAGCTACAAAAACAGGTGATTTCGATCAATTTGTGATCAAATAACTAATTTTGTTTTTTATAGAATTACACTGTTTTGAGAATTTTCAAAAGTGCTGAGGACTTCTTCAAATCGATCAATATGAGCGCAATGCCGGAAACTTTTTGGAATCTATCAATTTTGGAAAAGCCCAAAGACCGGGATTTAGTCTGTCATGCTTCAGCTTGGGATTTTTATGATGGTGAAGATTTTCGAATTAAACAATGTACTCAAATCACTTTGGAGAATTTCGTGACGGTTCATCATGAAATGGGCCACGTTGAATATTATTTACAGTACAAAAATCAACCTGTTATATTCCGAAGAGGAGCCAATAGCGGTATTTATCTGGGGAATAAAGTGGCGAAAAAAATAATTAATAATTCATCAATTTAGGCTTCCATGAAGCTGTAGGCGATTTGATATCGTTATCAGTACAGTCGAGAAAACATCTAAGAAAACTTGGCTTAATCAAATCTGAAAGCGATGATCCTGAAAATATTCTAAACAGTCTATTTCAGGTTGATACAGTTGAATTTGATGAAACATAACCTAAAATTGTTTGATCATTTTCAGATCGGTTTATCGAAAATCGTTTTTCTACCATTTGGCTATTTGATGGATTTATGGCGATGGGACATATTTTCTGGTAAAATAACACCGGACGACTATAATTGTAAATGGTGGGAATTACGAGAGAAATATCAAGGTATTGAACCACCAATAAATCGAACTGATAAAGATTTTGATCCGGCTGCAAAATATCATATTGTTGCCGATGTTCCTTATATTCGATATTTCATCAGTTTTGTGATTCAATTTCAATTTCATCGTGCTGTTTGTGAGAAAGCCGGCGAATATGATCCGAACGATCCAACAAAACCGTTACATAATTGCGATATTTATCAAAATACAGAAGCTGGAAATGCTCTAAAGTAGATATTTGATTTGAACGCATTCAGATTGAATTCCAATCCCTCAATGAGTCTCTATCGCCACCGTTAGATACGGACTTGGTGGAGGATTGGAGTTTGATCTGAATGATTCCAGAATAATTGTCTAAATTTTTTTGTATTTGTAGAAGAATGTTGGAATTGGGAAGTTCTAGACCATGGCCAGATGCTATGGAAGTCCTAACTGGTCAAAGAACGATGGACGCTAGCGCCCTCTTGGAATATTTCACACCGTTGAAAAAATGGTTGGAACAAGAGAATCGGAAAAATAACGCCTTCATTGGTTGGGAAAAATCAAATAAAGGTAATATTAACTATAACTAAATTGAAAAAAAGAGATTTTTGATCATTTTTCTCTCAATTTAGCCTGTATTCAAACAAAGAAAGAAGATAATCAAAATTGAGTTATATAAATGGGAATATAATAAAATTTATTTTGAGAAAATAAAGCAATTTTCACTATTCTGTGCTTTTATTGGTCCCGACTTCCTTTAGAATAATTCTGAGACTTAAGTGATGACGTCACTATTTTTACTAGCTCTAGCCTCAAATAGTCCATGATCAGTTTTGTCCTTTAGATATGAGTAGGGGGCGAATTTCGCCCCTATTCGGATAAAGTTCTGATTGAGTGATGGGGACTGTGACTTGGTGAGGGACTGGAGCCTGGTCTGAATACTTTCAATTAGTTTACGTATTCGACAAAAATTCTCCAGATTGTTCGCAAGACTAATAAGATTAACCTCCAAAATAGTAAAGACTACGAAATATTATTAGAATAAAAAATGTAATGATAAAAACAAATAATTACAGCTGTTATTTGTGTTACTTGTCTAGGTCTCGAACAAGACGACAAAATAGATTTTTTTACTTAAAATTAACATTTATGAATAGATTTTGTAATACGTACTTGAACATAGACTTTTTTCTCGTTTTCTTATTTTTCGTTTAACAAAAAGCCATTGTCCCTCCCGGAGGAGCTCGAAATACAATAGATTAATAGAAAAATGATATTGACTCTTTGACAAAATTTTCGCACAATTCGCTGCGTAAATAAAGTAATTAACGAAATATTTGGAGTCAACAAACGTTTTATCGAAATGGACACTAAATTCGCATGCAAGGTGACTATTAATGATCCGACAAGAAAATTTACTCCATATCGGATGGCACAAAAGCAATATTATTTGTCTTTTAGAAAATATGCAAATATCGATTGATTTGAACCAGTGCCTCCCAAACTATGCTCGTTTCTAATCATTTTTGCCAAAATTTTTGAGTGAATCTCAATTATTCGGTATTCTTGTCTAAGGGGTTTATAGATGGGGGTTTTCGCCCCCCCTAAACAATTGCAGTGTTTCTCACCTGAAAATTCATCGATTTCAGGTTTTCCAGCCCAATTTCGAGCTGTTCACAATAGTTTTTCGTTTGACTCTTCGATAATCTAGTCTTAGTTGAACAATTTGAGAGCCACTGCATATGAACATAAATTACACACACACACGTGTGAGAAAATATTCAAGTACACAAGCCTATATGAATCATTATAACTATTATTTATATACTTATACGGTTGTAATATAATTAAAATTAATAAACATAATAATTTTCGAGGATTTATTCGAAATGAAGTTTGGCAATTTCTAGCAATTTTTCATTTCCCAATCGTTTGTAAACGGCCACAATGTCAAGTTTATCCAATTTTCCACAATTTCCACCACATTTTTTTCCAATTTTATTCAACTTATTCGTGTGACGTAAAAAATGACTGCTGAGCAAAGTTTGCGGCCTTGTTCAATGATCGCAAAAAACTCGATTTTTACAATTTTAATGAGTAATTAGCACCGAACTAGATCTGTTCAAGTACGACCATATCTACAGATGTCCCATCAATGTGGGTCACTCTACATTTCGGTAGCGTTTCGATGGGACATGCTGTATAATCCATCGCAGATTTGTAGCGAATTTGTGTAAGAACTGAAAATTATTATTAAATTCTCTAATTTATCGATATATTTCAAAATATGGAATTTCTTTTTATAGAGTTG
>JAZBGZ010000198.1:0-30481 GCA_037414795.1 Stenodera caucasica | reverse complement strand
AACCCTCCCACTAAAACAGTTCTCACGTGTATTCCAGAAGATACGTTAACAATTGTCAGTTTGAATATGCAGGTAGAACTAATAACATTCAAATTTTTATTTGCATAAATTAATTGTTTAAAAAACAAAAAATGTGCGATATCAGTTATACACGAAAATTCGGACTTATACTCGTTCTAATAATTATTTCAAATCAAGCTGCCACGAAACCCCAACTAGACACGTTTCAATACAACACGAATCGAAATTACAACAACAACCCCCAATATCAACCGAGCGGCTATGATACGAATAGAAACAACCCTTACAATAACGGCGCCGATGATCGATTAAACGACGACAGATACAACAGTGATCGTTTCAATCAGAACAATAGATACAATAATGATAATAATTATTATAATAATGATAATAATAACGATAATAATATCGGTAATGATAGATATGGGGGCGATATTCGGGGGCTTTTGCAGGCCCTCGACGTCCAAGCGTCCCAGCAATGCACGAATAACGTGGCGGCCCAGTGGAATTTCGAGACAAACGTCAATCAAGGTACCCAATTGGAGGCGGTAAGTTTTCATTTTCTTTGTTATTTTTCCTTTTTTTTCTACATATAAATATATTTATTCGAAAGTGTTTCTGAAATCGAACAGGAAATGTTCGTCTGGGAAAATTCATGAATTGAAGCGAAATTTTCCCGCTATTGTCTTCGAATTTAATGAGACTATTTTACTTTCTGTATATTGATGAATATTGTTATTATGTAAAATCGGAATTACGGAATTACAATGTGGTAGGTTAAATATTTGATTAATATCGAGCAAAATGGAGCGTGTTTGTCGAAATTGGCCCGAAATTCCGCAATTTATTGCTGGATATAAAATAATAAATTTTGATGAGGTAACTCGATTATAAATTCATCTCGAATCTCAACAATAATTGTTCTAAATTTTTACATTTGACGTAATTCTAGATGAGACATGTCCAAAAATTCGAGCTAATTTGGTAATTCACCAATTCCAACAGAATTCCAAGTATTTCTAAAAATTCTCGAATTAAACCAAAACAATTATTATTAATAATAACATAAACAACAATAATCTTTTTGTTGTTGTTGTTGTTATGAAATAAAGTAACGTAACCCATTGACATTGACATTAAACGCAGCTTAAGTCTCGCCCCATATTATGTATGCTAATTAATTATTAGTTAATACTGATAATTGCTCAAATTGTGAAATTTTTTTAAGTATACTCATTATTTTATGGTCATGTATATAAAGTGAGCTATTCATGACATGAGGGTAAAACAATGATAAGTTGACTTGTGATTATGATTGTGAAATTTTCTGGGAATGACCGTGAGTCGTTCTTGGCGGATTCAGAATGAGAAAAGAGCGATAATTGAAAAAATATGCGACTTTATATTAAATAATAAAAAACACTCAAAATTTATTATTTGATCTCAACAATTTGCCTGAGCTGCTCCCCACTTCAATAGAACAGTCAGATAACTTCTCAGGATCCATTTGGGGAGCCTCTTCTCAATAAGAGGAGGTCCTCCGGTAATGTCGTCCGAGCTCCCTCACTTGCAGAGATTATAATGTGAGCCTTACTCACTCCTTACCTATGAGATAAGACTTTGAGGAAGATCAAGTTCTGAGAATTTGGCCCCCGACCCTGTCCAAATTGCTCGAAAAATCTGAGACTCTGCTATTTTGCTCAGTTATTTGCCTGATTGTCATAATTCGATTGTTGTCAAACTTTTACTTTTGATATCCCACATTTTGATGACCAATACTTTTGTCAAAATTAACAATCACGAATTACACAACACAAAATGTATTTATAATGTACCTAATGACATACATGTATTTATTTATAAAAAAAAAATTTCATTTACATTAGAATTAACCAATTGGTGAATAAATATGAATGTGGTCGATATAATAGGACAATGACACAGTAACTTTGTTATCAATAAATATTTTACAACTTTTTCAATTTCCTTATCTATTAATTAGGACCGTTAACTTCAATAATTGTCTATACGATTCAACACAATTTAAAATAATTAAGATTTTTTATAATAATGAAGAAAATTAATTGTGTAATTTTTATCTCTATTGTGGGGCAAGGCGAAAATTATTCCATTCTAGTGAAATTTCCGCTGTTTAGTTATCAGTCTTTTTCCCGAAGAATAATCATATCTATTAGTTGTAAAAATGAATAGAATGAGGTCATGCATGTCCTCATTCATTACCTCAAAACAAATGCGTCAATGCATTTTTTTTGCCTTCTATTATATCTCAAAAATGAAAAATAATTATAATCGAGATCATGATAATTTCGAGAATTATAACTTCTGGTGTCAGAGGACGAATCTATTTCTAAGTAATAGGAAGAAAACTTAATTGAAATAAACTGGAAAATAAACAAATTAAAACATAGATCAAGGTTGTTTCTTTTTTTAATTGGAAATCAACACATCCGCACCCTAGTTTAATTGGAATCGTGATTCGCTTTGGTGAGAAACGCACAAATTACAATATGCAATAATTTTTTGCATAAATGGTCAACAAATTTCATTTAAATTCAATCAAATTAGTCATTGATGGTAACACCTTTTCGATTATTAATGAACGATAAATCATTGTTGCGTGTCATTTTCGATTGTGATTATTATAAATAATGCCCAGTTGTTTATTAGAAGATGGTGTAAAAAATTCGGAATCGTCAACAATGTTAGGAAGTACGGAATCACGAGATGGAGGCAATTACGCTTTTTGCCGGTTGTTTTTTTCTCTTGTTGCGACATTAATATTTATTAAATTAAATAAAATTTGATGTAATTATCGCAAAAAATCGGTTTTTTCTCAAGAATTCTCCGGCTTCATGGCCGAGATTCTCTGATTCACCAAGGCTCTCTCTACCAATGAAAAAATCGAAGTTTGAGTTTTGCCAAAACCACCATATGCGCCTGATTTGTCCCCATTGAATCTGTATAGATTGCCGTTTCGGGAGCACAAATTCGCTGGAAATCCTCCAAAATGTTACTGGACACGATTATCTAGTGGTCACGAATTATGGGAGTTCGAGACCGAAATCGAGGATCAAGCGTAAATAAAGAGGAATGTGATTCAATTATTATTTAATCGAAAGAAAAAACGTTCCAATTTTATTGTTATAAATAATCTTATGAAATATCATTTCAAAATTGGAAAAAATTGAATTTTGCTATTATTATAATTACGTAATAGTTTCAATTATCCATTACAATTATTCTTCGTGGATCTAATTAAACGTACTGTATATGATGTTGATATTTTGGCCGCTCCTATTCACGATTTTCACTCGATTTCAATGAATTTCATTAATATTTCCACAATTATTCCACGTACATCAATAATAAATCCTGATAATAAACAAAATGATTCCAAGGATATTAATTATGCATATGAACAAGGTGATGATTCCATAAAGCAAATAAATTAATCGCAATTTGCTATCAATTAATTATTATATTAAATACTCCATAATTGCTGAAGAATATTGTATTTATGTGATATATGGTGTTATTTATAGCTCAACGCTCAGCAAACCTACTCAGAATTTCAACATGGAGTCTGGGAATTATTGAATAAAATCTCATCGAATCGTATACAAAATCCGTTGATTTATCGACAAGTCCGATATTTATCGATTGTTGGACCAGCAGCTCTAGCTCCCGATCAACTCGACCGGGTAAAATCAATATCGAACAATTCTACATCTCAATAATCGATAATCAAATAATAAAAATGCAGATAGTGATCGCGATAGAGATGTAGAATTGTAGCGCAATACTAAAAGTTATGCAACACATCAAGCACCAAAGTATGACGTGTTGACTATACTCAAACCTTAAAGTCGACTTTAATTATAATTAATTATGATTAATTAGTGTGATTATCGTTTATTTTGATTGCAGTACAATCGACTGATTAATGATATGTTGGCCGTTTATAATACAGCGTCAATTTGTGCTTTACACGAGCCGTTTCGATGTGGTCTTCGATTACAGCCAGATCTAACAACAATTATGGCAAAAAGCCGGAATTGGGATGAATTGCAATATGTTTGGACCGAATGGAGACGAAATGCTGGTCAAAATGTCAAAGAAACTTATGAACAAATGGTATCATTATCGAATGAAGCGGCCAAATTAAATAGTAGGTTATATAATTATCGATTAGAATAAATAAACTAACGTAATTAATCAATGTACACAAATTATATAAAGAGCGTAATAGAAAGGTCGGCTGCATTCAATAAATCAACAACAAATACAACTATAATTTCCTAGTAGATCAATTTTACATATACAGTGGCGTAACTATGGCGACTCTCAGATTGGGATTATTAGAAACTAGATTGCCGAATATGGATCTGTGGCTGATTGATTCCTTTGAAAGATTCTGACAGAGATTTAGAGATGGGCTTATATTCGTTACGCCACTGAATTTTCGTTTATACTCATCGAATTTGAGTTTCTCCCCGATTAAATCGAGTAAAATAAATTTGCAGATTTTAGCGATACAGCCGAATATTGGAATTTTCCGTTCGAATCGTCCACATTAGAAATCGATCTAGAAGATGCCTGGGAGGATATCAAGCCATTATATGAATTATTGCACGCTTATGTAAGACGCCGTCTGCGAGATTACTATGGACCGGAGAAGATCAGCCGTCAAGCACCCTTACCGGCTCACATTTTGGGCAACATGTGGTCACAATCATGGGTGAACATTTTCGATATCACCCAACCATATCCAGGACAGAAATTTCTCGATGTCACTCCGGAAATGATACGACAGGTGAGCTTGCCGTATTTGCTCTGTTTTTTAGGCGGAAATTAGAGTGGAAACGAATTTCGTCATATTTGTTTGTAAACACCTCTTTGTTATTGTTGTTGTTTTTTTAGAGAAAATAGCATCGGGAAAGAATGATTTTAATGCGAAGTGAAAGTCGAAATTCACTCGACATAATTTCGATCATCTTTAAAGTCAATCAATTTGATTAATTATCGATAATTTCTCGACAGGGCTACACGCCGCTGGACATATTCAGATTGGCTGAAGATTTTTTCGTTTCGTTGAACATGAGCTCGATGCCGCTCGACTTTTGGACTGGTTCGATTTTGGAGGAGCCGCTGGATCGGGTGGTTCTGTGCCAGCCATCGGCTTGGGATTTCTGCAATAGACGCGATTATCGGATCAAAATGTGCACGAATATCAATATGAAGGATCTGATAACGGCCCATCACGAAATGGCGCATATCCACTATTTCATGCAGTACAAAAATCAACCGAAAGTGTTCAGAGACGGCGCCAATCCAGGTAATCGTCGAATTTGATCTAGTTCTTGTCACAATACAAGTAGAGCCGCTTTCTCGCCAATTTCCGATTTTTATTATCGAATACGGGTGTATAAATAACATTCACAACAATAATAAATTGAATATCCAGTGAAAGTGAAAATAATATGTTCCATACAATTATTCTAGTATAGTTTTTTAATGATGTACTTCCTAGTGAGTGTTTTTTGATTGTTTTTGATATGAATTTGTAGCGTTCCATGAGGCTATTGGTGAAGCTATCGGATTATCGGTCGGTACGCCGAAGCATCTCCAAACCTTAGGCTTGGTCCAGAATTCAGTTGAAGATACGAATGTTGATGTTAATTTCCTATATTCGATGGCCTTAGATAAAATTGTATTTTTGCCCTTCGCTTATGTCATGGATAAATGGAGATATGACGTTTTCAAAGGAGCAATAAGGAAAGACCAGTACAATTGCCATTGGTGGAGGCTCAGGTGAATCTATCGATTTAGGTTTTCGAGTCAAATTATTGAATCGTAGTTTTAATTGAATTTAGTGAGCAATATATGGGAATCAAGCCACCTGTACTTCGATCAGAGAGAGATTTCGATCCCGGAGCAAAATATCATATTCCTGCTAATATTCCATATTTAAGGTAGGTTCAAAAATGATTCAATACTATTAGAAAATAATATATTAATAACAAACATCACATAAAAAAAGGCAATATAACAGATAATACTGACATAAAGTAAAAAAGTACAAAAATTTAGCCAAAATTTCTACATTATTATACTGACTCAGTTAATGGCCGCCGTAATCATGTCCACCACCTCCAATATAGCCTGCGCCACCCAAATCATGACCACCTCCGCCATACGATGATAGTTCATGACCTCCGCCATATGATGATAGTTCAAGACCACCGCCGCCATATGATGATAAATCATGACCGCCTCCACCTCCGCCATATGATGATAAATCATGACCACCTCCACCTCCGCCATATGATGATAAATCATGACCACCTCCACCTCCGCCGTATGATAATTCATGACCGCCTCCAATTCCACCGCCTAGTCCTTCACCACCGCCGCCATGATGTTCATGGACGGGTACTGCTACAGGTACTTTTACTGGAACTGGTACAGGTTTTGCAACTTCAATTGGTACTTTCTTTATAACTTCGAATGGTACAGGATTGAAGATTGGAATTTTTACTGGATATGGTGCTGGTTTTTCTATGGGTATTGGAATTTTCTTTTCAACGGGATAAGGTACCGCAACTGGTACTTTAACGGGATAAGGCTCTGGTTTTTCAACCGGATAAGGAATTGGCCGGTCCACTGGTACTTTGACTGGATAAGGCACCGGCTTGTGTACAGGATAAGGAATCTTCTTTTCAACATGCACTGGATAGGGTTTTGGGATATGTACCGGATATGGACGATCTACTTTCACTTCAACCGGATATGGTACAATTTTTTCAACTGGATAAGGTTTAGGTACATGTACAGGAATTTTGACCGGAACTGGAATTTTCTTCTCTACCGGATAAGGAGCTGGCACATGTACCGGATATGGTACATGAATAGTTTTCTCAACTGGATATGGCTGTGGTACTAGAACTTTAACCGGATAAGGCTGATCAACGTGAACTTTAACTGGTACATGAACTGGTCGTTCAACGGGATAAGGCTTATGTACTGCTACTGGTACTTTAACGTGTACCGTGACCGGTACTGGTACTTTCTTCTCAACTGGATATGGTTGTGGTACATGCACTGTAATAGGATATGGTACTTTTTTCTCAACTGGTACATGTACTTGTTTCTCGACCGGATATGGTACAGGAACTTTTTTCACAACTGTAACAGTTTTGTGATGTTCTTCATGGCCACCGCCGCCTCCGCCATAACCACCGCCGCCTCCGCCATAACTACCGCCGCCTAAATCATGGCCGCCCTCATATCCACCACCGCCACCAAAATCATGACCACCTCCGTATCCCAATGCCAAGCCGCGTTTATCTTGTTTCTTTTCGGCTGGTGCAGATTCGATAGGTTTCGCATCGGTGGCTGGTTTCTCTTCAGCATTGACAATTAGAAGAAGGGCGAAAAGGGCTGAATACCCCTGGAAATTTCAATGAAAACACTATTATAATTTCGCGGAATTGACAAAAGTAATTGTTATTTTCACTTGTTAGAACACGTTCACCATATGTCACTTTTCTTTTATCGGAATTTTTTCCTTTTACTTACCAGTAGTTTCATTGCTGGATGTTTATATGTGTGTTTCACTGACTGAGTGTATGATCGATGGAGTACACCTTCTGCTTTTATATATGGAAGCTTCAACACTTTCGCTTTAGATGACGAGGGGGGCTTCGACGTCTATTTTGATATTTAGTATGGAAAAACACCCTACTTCTTCGAAAGTTAAAAGCATCCGTTATTAATTAAATAATTTATCGATATTTCTAATTAATCTATTTAATCAAACAATAATATTCAATTGAATAACAATATAATTCATGAATCGGAAATTTTGATCTCGATCTAGAGGAGGTCAACAAATTCCATATCAAATGGGCATGACCGGAAGCGACCATTAAAATTTTATCGTTGTAGAAATTGAGATAGATTTCCACATTTCTAATTCAGAGCATTCATTTCGTGAAAATCGATTTTTGTATGTCGTATTCTAAACAAACATCGATCTCCAACAACCGAATCGATTAATACCAACTTTTAGATCTGAGTCGAGATAGAGGCTTATCTGGAACACAATCTCTAATCGAATCCATTAAATCATCTTCATGTTACAGCCAAGTTGCATCGATAGTAGGTGTAGAAAGTCGATGTTCATATATTTTTTTTTTTTAATTTATTAGAAGCGTTAATTGGAATTTTTACCAAGCCAACTCGATTATATTAAATTGCATCAGAACGATA
Organism: Stenodera caucasica; assembly: GCA_037414795.1. Lineage (NCBI taxonomy): Eukaryota > Metazoa > Arthropoda > Insecta > Coleoptera > Meloidae > Stenodera > Stenodera caucasica. The sequence goes on along the minus strand of JAZBGZ010000198.1, from coordinate 22,168 downwards.
ATTACTGGAATTGAAGATTTCTGTTATAAATTCTAGATTGCTGTCATTCTTGATTCGCAATCCATCGAAAAACCAACATAATTAATCTCGATATAGTGGCATTTATTTTTCCTTGTTTCTTTTTTTATTCTTTTGTTGTAATTATAATAGCGGAAAAGAATTAATTTTGTTATAACATACATTTTAATAAATAATTTCAATGTAGTAATAATCACAATCATGGAAAATTAGAATTCATTATTGGAAAGATTTTATTTCAAACTTTCTAAGTTTTAATTTTTTTAAAAAGGAAAGTAGTACTCGATTTTCAAATAAAACCACTAATTATTTTAATTAATTAGAGAATTAAATGAATAATAATTTCACAAAAACAAATACACATAAATCGGTATTCATATAGCAATATTCACCCTGTTCTCTGTTTATTTAGAGGAAAACTGTTAGGTAATCGTAACGTAGGATAAGTTGCTATTTTGATAAGGAAAAACAGCTTTTTTCTAGCTAATTTCGGTTTTTTCCTCATTTTTTTCCAATCATTAGTACAAAATTTTTTTGGCCATTTGTCGAGATCAAGCGATCAATATTATACTTTCACTGTCAATTTAGTTTAGTTTGAGATCAGGAAACTCAGTCGATTTGTCATCATGTGAGTCCTGATAAATTTTCATTTGGCAATTACAGATAATTTCATTATAATTATGGTGATTTTATGTTGTATTTTGTTCGAATATCTTGGATAATGTGGGAAAATTTTCGATTGGAATTTGCGAATTTGCGGTTTTCCTCCACAATTCTGATAGATTAGCGATTACTGCATTACTGCATGTTCACTTTCGATTTATTTGTGTTCATGTCAAATAGCTGTGAAGCAAAACAAATTCATTTGTTGTCATTACATTGGAAGAGGTGTTGTGTGGAAATCTTCGAGCGGGGAGAGGTGATGGGTTCAGGAAGTCCTGTCGAGGATCTTTAGCTTGCGCAACTCCAGAAATTCCAGGATTTTACCGAAATTGATTAAGGGACAAAATTATCAGAGGAAGATGCTTTATTGGGGAAAAGTCGTCTTCGTATTGAGAGAAAGAAGAGGAAGTCCCCATCGATTCAACGAATAGTCAAAAAATCTACGCAATCGAACAATTATCCGGAAGAGACTCAGATAATTATACGATGAGTCCATTATTTTATATATTCAATACAAGTATCGAGAAAAAAGTCGACATACTTGACTTTGAATCCAGATCGTGACGATTTTACTTTCATCAAAGTTCAAATACACCAAATCATATAACTTGAACGCATTACAAAAAACATAGATAATTTTGTTTGCCTTTCAAGATTTGTCCTTCTACAACTTTCATCCAATTCTACCGATTGGGAATCATCTATCTCGCTCAAATACACACATAAAATCGGATCAAGCTACAATTAGACAGTATAGTTTATATGCACAGTACATGTATAGTACAATAACAACAAATTAAACGTTCCTATATACGAGATCTGTAAACATTTCACTTTTAATACGAAAAAATATGCGTCAATATAAATTCGATTTCGCAATCTTTCTATTTATATGCAACGGAAGTTTCTTAGAAGTTGGAAGAAACAGAAAAGTAGTTCATGCATGGTAAACACGTTAACAACATTATGTAATAATAATGGAAAAATTCAACTACTATTGTTCAACTATATATTGAAATCATGAAAAAGGAAACTCGACAAGATTGATGATAATGATGATGAAAATTAATATAATTCGAAACAATACGATCAGTATTTTCAAATCAACCGCTAAACTTATGCAACCAATAATTCACCGCAGTGTTGTAGACGATGCTATCGACAATGATTTATATTGTCATCTTTGTTTGGTGCACAATTAGACTATTGTTGTTCTTGTTCCAAGCGAATGGATATTGTTTCGGAAGACTGCTAGATTGGAACTCCTAAAATGTCGATTTGAATTATTAATTACATTGAAAATAATATTTACGAGATATATTTTTGTTTTTAATTTGATTGAGTAATCAGAGTAATATATCTGGATTTTAATAATTCAAAATTTGACACAATTATTGCAAGAACGGCGACATAGACAATTTGGTTGTTGTTTCATGAAAGAAAAAGTGAAATTTATTGTTGATTTTCGCAACAATTTCCTTTGCGTGTCTTTGTATTGTTGTAGAATGTTTTGTCGTGTAATTTTTGATTACAACAAAACTGTAAACAACTAACTGGTAATTAGTAAGAAAAATAGAGAGCTTGTTTTAATTATTAAATTATTTATTTTTAAGAGAAATATAAGTTACAAAAGATACTAAGTAGTCAACTAAATTGGCATATTTTCTTTTTTATATACTTAAATAATGAACAAGTAATGTAAAAAAATATTTAATGAGATAATACAAGAGAGCACACATAGTGTGGATCACTGAGCTTAATGTTCATAGTGGTCATATTGGTCGTAATGGTGGTGGACTGGTACAGCAACTGGTACTTTCACTGGTACAGGATATGGTCGATCAACAGGATAAGCTACAGGCTTTTCAACTGGATAAGGAACAGGTCTATCGACTGGAATTTTAACAGGTACAGGATACGGTTTCTCAACGGCAACTGGTACTGGTTTTTCAACAGGATAAGGTGCTGGATATGGTACTTTAACAGCTACCGGATATGGTTTCTCAACTGGATAAGGTACAGGTCTATCAACGGCAACTTTAACCGGATATGGTACCAATTTTTCGACGGGCACAGCAATCTTCTTTTCAACGTGAACCGGATATGGTTGTGGTACATGTACTGGATATGGACGATCAACGGCTACTTTCACTGGATATGGTACATGTTTAACTACTGGATACGGTTGTGGAACATGAACGGGAACTTTAACTGGATATGGTACCGGTTTTTCAACTGGATAAGGCTGTGGTACTGGCACCTTCACTGGATATGGTACGTGTTTTTCAACTGGATATGGCTGTGGTACTAATACTTTAACTGGATATGGTCTATCAACGTGAACTTTAACTGGAACATGGACGACTTTCTCAACTGGATAAGGCTGGGGCACTGGTACTGGGACTTTGACTGGTACTTTCACCGGATATGGGATGTGTTTTTCGACTGGATAAGGTTGTGGTACGGCGACTTTAACCGGATATGGTACATGTTTGGTTACAGGATATGGAATGTGTTTCTCGACTGGATAAGGTACTGGTACTCCTTTGACGAGTGTAATGGTTTTTTCGACAGCTGTTGAATGGCCAAGATCAATAGAGCCAAGGCCGTAATATCCAAGACCGCTGGATTCTAAACCGCCGAGTGATAAACCACCAATACCGCCTTCACCAACCGAATAACCATGATCAATATCACTACCATAACCATAACCTAATGTCAATAATCCACGTTTCGTTTGTTTCTTATCATCCACCGCAGTTTTGCTCTTCTCCTCAGCCTCAGCCCTGACGGCCGCTGCTGCAAGGACTAAGATCGACAGCAATAACTGGAAAATTAAACATAAATATTATATTATTATTAATCACTTTAATCACTTGAGCACTGAATCACTGGATAATTAACTATCACTATTCGACAAACTCACCAATGGTCTCATAGTAGACGATTATAGCTGGAGTAGTTCAAGAATTGAACTGTACAATGTTTGGGGGCCTTCAGTCACTTTTATATTAATCGGCGACTTTCGCCAATCGTTAAGTTGAGTGAGGTATCTCACCGCTCCCGTAACAGTACACAGCTGCACCACATTGTGTAAAACTCTTCTCCCTCTCGAACATCGACAAAAATCTTTTTCGAGAAAGTCACATTTCCAGGACAATACCGTGTCCTTTACGTAATTTTCGTACTTTTTCGCGTCAGTTGGCACACGGACGGTCTATTTGTAAATAGTATTTCTCTTCTATTTCTCTTGTTGCTATTGTTGTTGTTGTTGTTTGAGTAAGTATTTCGGCCTTGTACTTGCAACTAGTTGTAGAGTAATTGATTTCACTTGGAAAAATTTTTTATTTCCAGATATTTCGTCAGTACTCTACTGCAGTTCCAGATTTATAGAGCTCTATGTAAGGCTGCAGGACAATATGATCCTGCTGATTTCGGCAAGCCGTTGCATAAATGCGATATCTATCGGAGTAAGGAAGCTGGACAGATTTTGAGGTGAGTTGTCGAAATTTAGGATCATTAATTATGTCATTAGGCATCAAATCGCCTTCTCTATTACGGTAACCTAAATTCTTTTTATTGTCAAGAATTCGACTAACTACTAGTTATTCGATCAATATGAAGTAAACACGTTATTAGAGATTCGAGCGAAAGTATTCAATTATAAAATGTTAATTGAAAAATAATCGAAATCTATTATTGATGTTGCGTTTATTTGCCCCAAAGGCGCGATTTCATGCATTGATTAATGTATCAATAGTGATAGCATTTGATCATTTACAAATAAAAAGACATTAAAGATTTTATTACCAACTTTCTTCAAATGAGTCTTCTTAACCGGAAGCTTGACCACATAGCGGAAAGTGGAGTTTTGTAATTGTCGTTACTCAACACTTTAGCGACTGGCATATGGGGAAATATCGCATGTGAAAGCCCAATGTTGCAGTTCTGTTCGGATCATTTTCCTGCGGGAAATCGATGGTTCGGCATCGCGCCGAAATTCCCACCGGATTCGATATTTCAATGGACAATAGATTACGTAAAAATAGTCGAATTGATGGAATTTTCTCGTATCCTTGGCACGTATTCCGTTAACAAAGCCTAATTATAGACGACGATATGATCTGATCGAATTCTCATAGACTAGAAATAGTTTTTCGGTAAAGCGGATATTAGAAATCTAGAAAAGTAAAAGTGCGAATTGCAAATATTCGAGATAATGCAACCGAAACTAACCAAATGTGATCAATAAAATAGCCATGTAATAATTTTATAATAATTATAATAGAGAGTTGAGAGAAATTTCTTGTGAGCGGGGTAGACAATGAGATTTTTCTCCACATCAGGATGTAATTGTTTATATGAATGGAATTTATTGCATATTGCGTAAACGAAAAAGGAAAATTGTAGCAAGAATTCGGAACAATATCACTTGAAATGGTGTGTTGGAGAAAGAAAGTGGAGCGTCTCGAGGCGCATTTCGATTAGATTTCCGATTGAATTTTCGCAATTGGCTCAATTCCAGTTTTTCTATCGGAATTCTTTCGATCCACAAAGAGGCCTTGCAATCGACGCCTCTCACCTCTAACATAATCGTTGTCAAACGAACGTCAAGGTTGCCGATTGAATCGCACAATTTTTCTGCACTTTCATGGAAAATAATCGGCTCCCGTTACCAATCGTTCAACTGAATTGAACGGATATATCCAGCAATTGAATAAAAAAAATTGACCTTCTTACCAGGACGTGTATGAGGCGAATTATGCGAAAATATTCATTATCATTACATTTCATTTCAACGCATTCACTTCTATTTACCTTACGCCGGAAAAAATTTCTTCTTTTCATTTTTCCAAGGCGTTCATCAAACTGAGAAATTCTCGGTTTCGTCATCGAAATTTTTCGAATCCGTTAATCCGAAATTTGGCAACCATCCATATGTTTCGTTAATTAAGAGAATCTAGTTAACCTGGATTTATCACCTTGAATTTCGTCAAAATTAATCGACCAAATGTCGAATTTTATGATGGGTTTTTTTATGTTGGTTTGTTTCAATTTTTGCATAATTTCCAGCCAACTGATGGAGAAAGGATCGTCTTTGCCATGGCGTGAGGTTTTGTATCAATCAACAGGTGAGACCCGTCTTGATGGTAGTGCGATACGGGAATATTTTCGACCATTGGAAGATTGGCTGCGTAACGAGAATCTACGTACTCAAGATTATGTCGGCTGGTTATACGATGGGGATTATTGTAAACAAAGTATAGAAACAGCTGGATTACAAGTTTATGGTGGTTTTTATAACGCAGCCATCAAAAATGGATCACCACTAATTTTAGCTATTCTATCGACTATTGTTTGTTTATTAACTGCTAAATTCACATGACAAATATTAGATTTAACTATTATTTCTTAAGAATTTTATTGAATAAATGTTGTAATTTTATTTTTATCGAAATTTTTCATACACATCAAATAACTTTGATTATACTCAATTGTTTAAATAAACGGTTTTTACAAATTTTTACAAATAGTTCTTTGAATACCCTCATTTGGGCCACTATTGAGTATCTTTAGCAGGGCCGGATTAATCCTCCAGCGGGCCCAAAACGACACCTATAAATCGGGCCCAAGCTTGTTTAAATAGACGTTTTGTTTCGACAACAAATTCAGATTATCAAATCAATATAAAAAGTGAAAATATTCTCCATTTTCGAAGATAACCGTGTCATAATTTCCAAATTTTATAGCTATAATTTCTCTTTCATCGAAAATACTTGTATTTTTGTTGAGGTTAAGTACAATAAGGTACTTAAGATGCTTGATATCATCAAGGTACCTTTAAACTGGTGGTAACTATGGAAACGTTCAAAAATAACACTCTTTTGATTGATAATTACGTCACAAAAAAAAAATCAATCATAATGGATTGTTTGTCAAACGTTTCCATGGCAACCATCAGATTAAAGGTAACTAGATGATATTGAATATCTGAAGTACCTTATTTAACTTTCACGAAATATCATGTGTGACACATTGTTGAATTGAGAAAAAAAAATGCTATCGAATATAGTGAAAATCAAATCATCCATAAGAAATAAAGAAATTGATATTAATCGAACAAGAACGAATCGATATATTCGAAAACCGCCAGCAACATGAGATGAAGAATTAATTAACTCAAAGTTTTTCACGATATCGTTACATCTACCCGAAAATTGTTTGCATAAGAGCATAAAATTCAGCAACTTTGAGTTTCAATCACCCTGTATAAGTGCAATGTGAATTTTCACAAGCGCGTGATCCGATTGGATCCGAGCGCATTTGTTTCACTCGTCCATTGGTTAGTTGAAGATAAGATCCATGGACGAAATTGAGATATGATCTGAGTACTTCACAGCCTGTAATTATCGCCGTTACTTTCTATCTTTTCGATATTATTTCAAAATCTCTCTATCCCGTTCGATACCGACTCATTGATGACCGGCTGTAGAAAGCTCCATCGCACGTAAATTGAATTCGAATCAAGCCGTTTATAGTAATTTTGAAATTCCATATAATTCATACAATTACCTGATCAATTATGAAATAATTCGAACGAATTACTTCCGTCTACTCTAAATTCCAAATTGGAGAATTTTGAAACTCAATACGATTAATTCCATCTTATATAAAATTATAGAAGGTATTTCGATTATATCGGAAAATTCGACCGAATTTGAGGCCCAGATTAGAGCTTTTTGCCATATGTTTCGATATTATTATTATTATTATTGTGAGTACGATATAGAAATAAAAGAGGCAATTGTACGAAGCATTTTCAAGAGTTCAAGTATCTTACAACAGCAGGAAATACAGACTTGATTCATATTGCAGGCTTAGATGATTATACAATATAAATGTCGGAGATAGAGAAATTTTCAAAACAGACTTGCTAGAAAAAATTATTACAAAAAATAATAATAGAAAAACAAAGGAAAATGTCATTGTAATAAATAAAATTTCTAATATGTAAATTTGGGCGAATTGTAAAAAAATCGCATAATTTCTGAATTTGAATTTCGCCAAAAAATCAGCATTCAATTAAGACAATAAAAAAAAAAAGACTAAATGAGACAATTAATCGTAATTTATGAAGCGGAATTCGTATTAAACTTGAAACCATTTCTCCTTGTTCGGCAACTTTCACTTCAACTTCATTGTCGAATCGGCACGCACGATATTCAAATAATAATAATAATAATATCATTATTTGAGTGATCGATTACGCAATTTCAATGACATCATTAAGTGCGGCTTATTCTCACGTTGGCCGTAGTTTATCAAAACAATAGACTCCTCTGTCCGGCTATATTGGACAATTACCTCGATAATTTTTGATAGCAGCTACTGATTAGAGGAAACAGTTGTTATTGTTTGAAAAACAAATTATAATATTGTTGTTGGATTTCTCTATTTTTACGTTTGTACAAGAAAATCGAAATTTCCCACAATATATAGCCCAATTATAGTCTAAATCATCAACATCTGTAAAAGCGTTCGGTCTTCGTTCAATTGAAACAAGAAAATTAGGGCCCATCCAATTTAGCCCATATTTTAATGACGACATGGCTCTAAATTCGTCCATCTGTGATGATAACATAATCCGGCATAGATTGGTCTTTATACGACTAAACGAGGATAATTCATAACAGTTGAATATTAAAAGTCATAACACAAGTAATGTGGGTGATATCAACACAACAATATGATAAAATCCCGTTGTTTATTCTAGTGAAAGTATATTTGATTGATGGCCGATTCGGCATAGATGCACTTCAAATTCGTGAAGGTTCGTACGAAATTTGATTAGCCCTTTTATTATCGGAAACGGATATCCAGTCATTTGAATGAGACCGGAAATTCTCCTATAACTCAAATTAAACTGCACAGATCTTGTAACCTTTCGAAAGTTTACGTTGTTTTGTAATCGGATGCTGTTATTATTGAAAGTCCATCATTTCGTCTGGATTTACACTGTTATTAGCCCGAATTTAGGCCACTTTTGGTATTTACCAATACCGGATTGGCTACAAGAAATTCGAATTAATCGCAAATAAATTTAATAGAAACAAACAATTCCGATTTTAATTGAGAGTTTCTTTTACTGGATAAACAGAGGATATTATTATAATTAAATCGAAACAAGATAATTTTTTTGAGAAATATTGAAAGTTATTTATAATGAGCTTGTTATAAATTTAAAGAAATTCTAGATTTCACCATCGAATTTCGAATAGTTTGCCCTTCAATAAACAAAAGAAAAACAAACAATTTGCTTTACACTCAATACACATTTAATTCAATTCAGATTCAATTAGAATTAATTTCATTCCCGTTTCACCTTTCATATTTGTTTTAGAATAGCTAATTGCACAATAAATTCACAGTTAATTTGAGTTTTAGTTGCAATTTTTCTCGAAAATTCACGTTATAAGCCCCGAAAGCGTCTTCTCGCTGATTATCGAAAATTGGCGCGATTCCATCCGAGTCGGTGTCCCAGTCGCGGTCTTGATCCCGCCGAAATCCAACAAATAAATGAAGCTCACACGCAATAAATCACCAATTTACGGAACATGGTCGAAATTGAATTTTTCAGATTGAGAAATCTACTCGATAGGCATGTGGAGCGGAATATTCATTGCAATTGTTTTTCTAGTACAAACTAGCCCAGTTTTCGGGAAATTGTTGGGAGACCACATATGTCAAGAGGAGAGAAGGTGATTATTTTCCGAGAAAAAAAAATGTTTTAATTGAGTGACAATCTCCAGGTATCCTGTCAATGAAACGGAATATTTCATCAAAAATTTGACAATAAGGAACTATAAATGGTGTCTAAACGTCCCACCAAGGTGCTCCTTTTACGTGATCAAGCCAGTAAATGCTTCTAGAATTATTGTGAGTATCGGTTGTGAACTAGTCTTGGCGACTTGTTTGGGGATAAGGACGATGATTGAATTGGTAATTTGAGCTTGAAGCTCTTTAATCGTTAAAATCGCCGTTCTGTCCCAGAATTCCGTCAAGGATATCGATAGTTGAAACTTTATTGTCAATTCAAGGTGCTAATAATTTCGAATTTGGAAAAAATTCATGATATTTGAATGAAATATGTTTTCGTGATCCTTTATTTGCGGCAGGTTGTAGCGGCGATTTCATCTCGTATTTACTATAAAACGTGTCCAAATTAACTTCGATTGCATAATCGACGTGTATCGATTCAAAATAGTGAATGTTGGTCGTGATCTACATTTGCTATATTACCAAATAACCTTCGTTACAACAGACTTTTATTAAGTCATTATTATTATTTACGGAAAAATCAAAATAGACAATTCGTCATATCAAATAGAGCATTTTGACACCATCTAATTATTATAAAGTTGTTGACTTGATTTATTTCGAAGTGTTTTTTAGTTTTTGTTGCGGTGATCTCATTTAATCCCAAAAAAAAAAAAAATTATTGAGGACATTATTATAATAAATTTAATCAGCCTACATCAATTCAACTAGATTATCCGTAATAATAACAATTTTGTTTGATTTTATGAATAATAATAAAATTTAGAACAATTCGACAAAATGCTTGATTTTGAATCCTCGAAAACAATTAATCACTATATACAATCATTTGTTTTTATTGATCACTAAATCGCTTTTATGTGGACTCTAGCAAAAGGAAGTTGTTGATGTGGTCGAAACTTGTTGTCCAGGATTCCAAGAGGACGACGATCATTATTGCCAACTTGTATGTCCGCAATGCTCGAATGGTACTTGTAAATTGGGTATTTGTGAATGTTTCTCAGGATTCAAAGGCGACACTTGTGATCAACGTACGTTTTTTTTGCTCTTTAGAATCATCTTCAATAATATTTGTTTCAATTAAATTATTCCATAATTTAATATGAAATTTTCAAATTGAAGTGACTATGTGGATATTGAGGTTGTTGTTCAACTATAAATTTCAATTGTAGAATGTGACCTATATGAATGGGGGCCAAATTGTAAATTAAAATGTGGATGTGAACGTGGTATTTGCAGTTCAACAACAGGATATTGTTTATGTCCTCCAGGATTCACTGGAAGCAGGTAGATATAGTTGGTTGTGAATAAAACAAATGAACTTCATTATCATCATCATTATCAGGTGTCAATTAACGTGTCCTGAAGGATTCTATGGTAGAAATTGTCAGAAGGCTTGTAAATGTGGAAATAATTGTCATCCAATTACTGGAATTTGTCTAACAACAAAAACGACTACAACTCCATCTAGTAGTACCTCGATCACTACTCCATCTTCTATCTTGACTCCTTATATTTCATCCACTACTACTCTTACCACTTCTGCAACTTTTTTTTCTACCACTTCATCTCCCCTATCTTCTGCCCCCTCCTCTAATTCTATCGATCAAGCTATCACTTCATCCTCTATCACTCCATTTTCTGCTACTCTGTCTTCTTCCACCTTATCTACTCTTCCATCTTCTACTCCTTCCTCTTATTCTGTTGCTCATACTATCGTTCCATCTTCTACTGTTACATCAACTCCTCCATCTTCTTCCCCCTCTATTCCTACTCCTTACACTGCTACTTCATCATCTACTGATCTAAATTCTAATATATTCTTTAATCTGAATCCTCATACTACTACTCCATCTTCTATTATTCCATATTCAACTACTACTTCATCTAATCCTACCGATACTACTAAATCATTATTTACAGTGCCTTCTTCATTTTCTAGTACTTCATCTTCAACTATTTTCTTCACTCCTACTCCTCATACTACTACTCTATCTTCTACTACTGCTCGATCTAATTCCTCTGAGCTCACAATAATCAAAGTTGATAACAACGGTAAATTCAGCTTGAACGAGATCGACATGGAACCGATCGATTGGGAGAAATCGATCAAAGACTTAAGTCCTTTGACTAAGCATTTAGCCCCTGAAAAAACTAAAATAGCCCCAATTATATCGACAACGGACAAATCATCGGACGATGTTGAATCAGAAGAATCGGCCACAAAAAATATCGATTTGAAATCTGTAGAAATACAAACAATTGGCTTATCAACAACTGTAGATTATAATAGTGAACAGAATTATTTGAATGATAAAACCGGAAAAGGAAACATTAACGAACCTTCAATTAATCAAAATGATATAATTAACAATGCTAGTGCCGTCACAGCTATGATTATTGTTTTCATTGTTTTGATTTTGGCAATAATTTTAATGAGCAAATACGAAAAAAAGAAGAAAGAAATTGAAAGTGAACGACAGAAAGCACCGATTTCGACAGGTGTGTATTAGAAAATATTCGGCAATTTTTTGCAAAATACCAAGAAATTTGTTTCACAGAATCACCAAAATATTCCAACGATATAGATGATGATCTTCCTGCATCCGATTTTATTTGTACGTTGAATTCTGAGAATTCGAAAAATGGTAATGTTGAAGAGTTTCCCTATGATAATCTACCATCTGGTAGGGGCCATATGGGAAGTTTCATGCCAGAAGAGGTGGCTGGTGCTGAGACAATTGATTTGGCCCAATCAGGGTACAATATTGATCCTGTCTATGACGAAATTCCCACCAGAATAGTACCAGTCACTGAGCCGCCGCCATGCTACAATTCCTCATCACTCTATGTAAATACTTTCAAAAGAACTAGATTATAATTGTTTTGAGTAATAAAATTATTATGTATTGAAGTGGAGTGTTACTATAGTCGGTTCAAGTTTGGAGATACATGGGCGGGGCTTGCGCTGTTGTCTATTAGGATAGGTACTATTTTGGAAATTTAAGGGATAAAACTACAATTTGTAGAGCTGTATTTATTTAGAATCAATCCATATTTTGGAACACGGAATCACAATAAAATGGTCTCGATAAACATTGTTAAAATTTGTTAAAATTCTTAAGCTGATGGAAGATTTTCTTTTCGAGTTCTCTGAATTTCCAATCTTAGTCTACTTAAAATTATTCATATGTTCAATTAGGTACTGTTTCTAATCAATAACAATCATATCAATGATATTATGGAGGAGTCATTCTTCCATAATCTCAACGATATGAGGAGGATATTCGATAACTATTGCTAAATTTCTCACTATATTATCTAAACAATTAACGATCGTTCCAAAACTTGAGTACACTAGTATATTGACAGCGCCCTCAAACTTGTTGTGTGGAAATAGTGTACTGGCGTTTTGGAACATCAACTAATGTAAACAAGAATTTGAACTATTCGGTAATTTCTACAATATTAATTTGAATTAGAGGAAGCAGAATGAGGAAGTTCCCAACTCTATGCTTTAACGAAATCCAACAATCCTATCACAGAACTTACAGTCGAACTTGTGTATTTTCAACCCAGTTTCGGGTCTCTAATTCCCAATTTTCCCGCAATTGAGATGAATAGAGCGTCAGCAGTGGGGATTCGACGAGTTGACGATACGTAGGTTCGACTGTATTTGGTTTTATAATTGAGAATATAGCTGTAAAATTTCGATCGTATACACGGTAATTATTGTTCACGTTTAATTGATTCAAATAATTTTTTTCTTCTAAATTTTATGTGTTTAGTTGCGAGTTTACTAATTGCGAATCAACTAAAAGTGGACGACTAATAATTTTATTTTTTATATCTGATTATCAAAGAATCATATCACACTGTACTTTCGACATCCAATTCAAATCTTTCATTGTTGCAATATGCATTGAATAAACGGCTGCTACTACTAAAATATGCATAATATTATGCGAATTTAAATACAAATCAACGGTACCGGGGAACCATTTTTCAGGTATATGGAGTGCTCCAATTGCAGCACCAAATATTGATACTGCATCCTAATAATTAGAACCAATTAGAAATTTCTCTTATTAAAAACAATTTTTTTTTGTTTAATTACTTGTAATATAACATGTTGGAAAATAGTTGTATCTCCACCACCATAATTTGAGTTGCGCAATCCCCATAATAGAATACGCATTATGAATGGTAGAAGAAAACAGAGGCGTCTCTCCCACGGGGACCAAGCTGTCATTGCCTAATTGCACAAAATTCATGTTATTTTATCCATTATTTTCGTTAATTATAAATCAATATACCTTGTATAGACCCCATAAACTCAGAAGACAATAGAAAGAAACAATGAACCAGCGAATAGTTCTTGGAAGGCAGTAAGTCGTAGCACAGACCATCGGCATCGCACCTGTCGATATTCAATTGATTAGTAACGAATCAAGTTGTCTTCTACTAAAAGAAAATAGACGGTTTCTTTTGTTAGCACGACTAAAATAGATGAAATTACCGAAAATCAATATTTGAAACATGCAAAACTCTCATATAAGTCCAATTCGATACAATCGAAGTAATAGGATTAAAGATTTAAACACAAACTATTCGATTACAGCCTGTATAAACTCACCGAAACTTTGACTAATCCATATACCGAGCATATCGAGCTGTAATAAACGATGATAGGCCATTTCACCATTTTGTATATTCATGAATAAATGGTAGAAAAAACTACCAACCCATGGACATAAAATACCAAAAAAATGACACCATGCTAGAAAACGTAAATCAGCTTGCGACCATGGCAGTATCGATGGTACTGTTAATAAAATATAAATAATTGGAATAGCTACAAAATTGAAATGTTTTATTATTCGAATAGATATAATTTTAATGATTGATATTACCGTGTGTTACAATATTAATTGTTTCGTTATGTAAATAAAATAGACTATTTATGCAGCCCCATGGCGATAATAATGGTCGATATCCAGAATGGATGTGTGGATTGAATTGTAAATGTCTCGGCATATCGTTCCAATGTAATAAAGTTGTTTTACGTCCAGCTTTCTGCCACCATAAATATATCGTTTTATGTTGATGGTGGTGTTTTGAATCGTCGTCGTTCATCATTTCTAATAGAAAATTTCGAATTATAACACATATATGAAGTAAATATCACCGTGACATTTTGTTTCTGTTATTAACAAGACAATAATATAACGTCAACTTCAACATAACAATATTTCAGTAAAGGAGAGACACGCTCTTATTTGCTGAACAACGCGCAATGCACTTTTCGCATGTTTCCACGCTTTGCTCAAAGTATCGATCCAATTTCCGATATGCACGAACTTATTTTCAAAACTCTTCAATACTCGATTTCGAAGGCAATTGAGGCATTAACAACCATCTTATCTCAAAACTAATAATCTATCTACGAATTTTCCTAACTTTGATCGATAAAAACCATCATTCCTTGGCCTCACTCAAATAATTGTGAATTTATAAATTATCGGCACTCAAAAATCAAATTTGCCGCCATTCGAGCGGTTATCAATTAACTCTATGTAGACCAATCAGAATTCTTCTTCAGGAACTGCAGTTAAATAATCAACTCGAATTGAAATCTATTCAAATTTGGCTTAAATATAATAAAACTTGCTAAATTGTACTTGAAATCAATAATAAATAATTTATTAAATCAACTTTTTTAGTAGGCTACAATTATCGATTCTAACCTAAAATTTCCTAACCTCTTCGAATTCTTGGTGCGAAAATTTATTTATTCGGTTCGAATCAATTTACGGGAAATTATGCAATTCGGGCCGGATATTTCGAGTGATGATGACGGAGAAGGATTCTCTGATGATCCTGAATATCACGAGTTCAAGGTTAAGTACCTATCTACTCGATTAAAGTAATAATTATCGAATTTCTTTCAATAGAATCGAGTACGAGTCAGACAAGTGATCGAGCATAACTCCTCGAATAATAATCATAAAGCGAAATTGCAAGCAATCTCAACAGCTATATCTTTGGGCAGAAATGAGATAGTTGCAGAAGAACTGGATAAAGGTGTTGTAGTTCGTGATTATCGTATAATTTGCGATTAGATGTTTGCTGGTTTTTGTAGGTTTTGAAATCGATTTAAATTTAGGAGACGATTGGACTCCATTACTGCTTGCATCATCCGTTGGGAATGATTTCGTTGTAAGCGAGGTTATCCAAAGAGGGGCTAATGTTAATAATACGAGAGGTCTCAATTACAATACTACTTTTTTCTAGTTCTGGATAAAATTGGATTGAATTTTAGATGTTTGTACACCGTTATTATTGGCTTGTAGTATAAAAATTGATGAAAATAATAGAAATAATGTGGCAAATGTTGTCAAAATTCTAATAGAAAATGGTGCAGATGTTAACGTTGTTGATAAGCGTCGTCGAAATGCTTTGATGTTAGCCGCTTATAACAATAATCTAGAAGCTATCAAACTATTATTACCAATTACCGACAAACATATTGAAGATAATCAATGTTGGACAGTAATTAATCAGAAATATCCATAGATTGAATTACTATTCAATTGATTTTAGGTGTTTTTTTGGGCTGTTGAAGGCAAATCAGTGGATTGTGTTAGATTTCTGTTGAATGAAAATTTCGATTTGACCAAAACTGATCTACGAGAACGGACCGTTATCGATTTGGCGCGTGAGAAAGGCTATGAAGAAATTGTCGATCTACTTACAACAGAACAAAATGATGGATACTCACCATTTGTTATAGATGAGAATGAGAATTTTGAAAATTTATTCCAAAATATTGATCAAAATCAAAAGTATATGCCGTTATCGATCAATTTTTGTCCAATTATTGAGAATTTTGGTTTTAGGCCGCAATTTTTGAACGATACTTTGAAATTATTGTATGCAACAAGATGCGAGAATCTCATTCCAAATTTAGTCGATAAAAATATTTCACTTTTCAATTTTCTAAGTTCCAATAATACAGATTTGGTGAATTATGACATCAAATTTCCATACCAAAGAAAACGAATTTTGGGCGGATTATACAAATTCCATAAAAAATCATTTAATCCCAAATCAGTTCCTGTTATAAAAAAGAAGGAAATTTGCAGGTATATTTATTTGTTTTTATTCACAGAAATTTTATAATTTTTCGAAAATTTCAGTAATTTTGATACAGCATCTGTAATTTTGACTTGTACAAAACATACTATGATAATGGAAGCTAGTTTGGAATTCCTTATCAAAAATTACAATGATAAATTACCAATTGATAATCGAGAAATTATCGATTTGATTCATAAAATTGAATGTGAAACTTCTAAACTTGAAGTTTTAACAAATCGATTGATCGAAAAGACGAAAATTGTAAGTTCCATAATTTTGTTCACTATCTTCAATTTGATCACTTCAATTTTTAGTGGGATCAATATGTAACTACACCGGATTTAATCACGAAAAAACGTCATAATATACCTTGGTCGAATGTTTTTCTATCTACTGGATTTTTGATCGGAGCCACACTCTTGATTGGCATTTGCAAATATTCGTAGAATAAACGTGAGTCCTTGAAACAGCTCGAATCCTATTTTATAATTTTTCAAGGGTAATTTGTCTACAAAGAAATCGAAAAAAAATGTTTATTTTTCTATTTATTTCCATTATTTTATACTGTCGAGAGGTAGGCAACTAAAAATACAAACTTCTCCGGATAAGTTGTCAACTGTCAATTTTATAACCTACTCAAAAAAAATCCCGAGACGTGATCATTTGTTTATTTTCAGTTTTCGACGAACTTACAATTTCAGGTGTTTTACAATGTCTTTTTCATGAATTTGAAGAAAAATTAACGCTCAATAATCTATGAATTAAAAGAAAAAAACAATGGATAATTATAATGGTAATTATTATTAACTTCCTCGAACAATATTCCGGTTATCTAGCGATCTCAACAATCACAAAATGCCTCTTTTGATCGATGAAATCATTCTTATTCAATGATATCATCTTTTTATCTATCAATGATAAATTTTAACGTTCCCTGCCGAATTCATTTGGCATCTTTTCTAGTATTCCAGAAAAGTCCCCCGACTTCTGTAATAGAAAATTATATATATTTATCATCTTCAAAAACAACAATAACTCTCCTGTATTGTAAAAGCCCACTATTATTTCCAACCGATTCTAACGATAGGGCCGATGGATGAATATAAAGGGTGGAATTTACTCAAAACCCTAAGCCCTAGGGTTATAAAGTCAAATATATACCACAATAAGATTTATGACAGAATCGCCAGATGTGCCCATTAAAATAGCAAACCGAATGTATTTTTCCCAAATTTTCAATAGTCGGTTTAATATTCTCATCAAATTTATATTATTTGTGGTTACCAGATGTGTTATTGTCGTAAAATTTGATTGCTAAACCGCAAAACAAATCAAATATTTAGCTATGTGAAATGGTGGATGCGCTAAAACAATAAAACAATTTTTAATTTAAATAATTTATTTTTGAAATGTTCATTTTATAAATAATTTATAAAAATTTTTGATACAATGTTTGCTACACAGAAAAATGAAATTAATATTAAAGCTATTTAATAATTATCAATGATTCAAGTTAGCCCATCAATTTTACAGTTTTATTTCGAGTATATAGAATATAAATAAATAATGATTGATTAACAAGGCTTGAAATTATAGTAAAAATCCGAAAAACAAATACGAAGCTATAAAGTTGACAATTCATATTTTTGATTTGCTCTTATTTCATGTGGAAATTAATGTTGAATTGGAATCAAAGTTTCACCACTTGTAATAGCTGGCAATGGTGCTTCAACCGTCAATACACCATCTTTACTCAATGAACTCTTAATTTGTTCTGGATTTGTGCCTTTCGGTAATAAAAATTCACGATTATATTCACGATATACAGATTTCGATTCGGTTTTCTCTTCATGTTTTGCATGTACTAATAATTTATTATCAACAGTTTTAACAACAATCTCTTCTGGAGCGTATTGACTGACATCAAAACGTAATTTCAAACATTTACTACTGCCATCTTCTTGGATTAATGGCGAATTCAAATCATCATACCAGGTCCGTGTTTCCGGACGTTGGGCCACATCCAGGCCTGAATTTGTCGAAGACTGAGTTGTTGTGCTGCAATTAAGAATAAATTTATCATCATTATTATTGCGATAATCGGGAACTATTTGGGCGGAAACTAAGTCTAACAGGTATATTTCCGGATACACACCTGGATGACTTTGATTTGTTTCCTCCAGAAACAGTCTCATATTCGTACGACATGCAAATATCAAAAAAGCATTGTTAATTTGTTATATTAGCTAATTATAGCGCTTCGTGTAATTTTAGAGATGGTTTTTTTATTTGTTAGAATATCATTAGAAACGGGTTATATAATGCGTGGGTAATGTAAAAATTCCGCTGCATATCCCCACATACCACAAAATCGACTATTTGTGCTTAGTGACTTGCAACTTGTCTATTCTTTTATTATAATATTATTATTATTATTTTTATTATTTTGTATGTTGTAAAACTGACTTCTATTTTAATCCATGACCTCATCTCTACTTAGTCACTCTTTAAATGGGCACAGATGTCGATTTTTGTAATTGTAAACTCAACTTTTATAAAATGTTTGTTGATAATTCGAAACAATCTCTAAATTTACATGGAATTTAAACAAATATTTGTACAAATGTCAATTAGGTCATAAGTATTTTCCGTTGTTATCACTGCAATTAACACTTCAATTTGATAGCTACCTTGTTGAACTTCTAAAGAAATTATTCGATTCTCTGTTCATTAATTCCGAACGGAATTTGCTCATCTCTTCCTCCATTTTCCTCATTTCAGCATCGAATCGTTCTCTAATACTGCTGAATTCCGTATCGATAACACTGAAATCGCCCAATTTAATTGGAATATCGCGACGGATGCCCTCAGCCATTTTGATCGAAGATCAATCAATAAATAAACACTAACACGATTATATTGTAAATAATTTCCAAACAACTGAATATCGTTGTTAAGCACCTTTGATTTCACTGTTTACAGACGTAATATTGAGGAGACTCTGTTGGGGTATTGGGTTTTAAATAGATCGTTGGATGTATTGGGGGGAGAAACTTGCGCAATAACTGGCTCTTGGAAAAAGGAGTCCCAAGTCTTTAGAAATTGTAGAATAGAACCAAAAAAATTTAAACTGAACAATAAATCAACTGAAAACTTCCTATTTCGAACGATTCATTCAAAACTTGTACATTTCCCTAAATTCATAGATGCCCAAATTTGGTCAAGATTGAGCCGGCATTGAAGAAAATCTGGATCATATTTACTGATAAAAACCTTGAATTTTTGTTTTTTTATCTCCAAAAAAATATTCTAATTTTGGAGATGTTTAAATGTGCCAAAATCTCTGAACCAAAACCCCAAACAATTACACAGATTATAAATTTACTAATAATAAAAATATGGCATTTGTGTTTGTAGAAGAATTCAATGATATTCTGTTGTTGTAGCACAACATCCGGTTATGCCTCAAAAAAAGGCAACTATTTCCGGCGTGTTGTTTATAATTAAAATACAGTTACTCAGTTGTTCCACTCCATTGTTCGCTGTTATTATCAGATTCTAATTTATTATTGAAATTCTATAACAAGCGTAATTCCATCTAGAATTTAATTAATTAACGAAAATATTATCAATTTTTCTCGATGACAACCAGTTTGGAGCGTGATCATCGTCCAAAAATACCGAAACGATAGGAACTTCTCGGAAATAATGCATTTTTGAGTGATAACTGCGATGACTTTTGGGCCAATTAGCTCGAAAATTCATTTCAAATAGATCCGCAACTATAGTGAGCCAATTTCGATTTGATCGACCCGACTTTGAGCCAATCAAGCATTAGATTTCTGGATTGATGGGTGTGAGTTACAATTCGAGAGTCGAGTCGTCCCCGGTCGACTATAATCAACCTATATAGAACACTTATGATCTTAATTTGTTTTGTATGATTCGCGTGTGGAAATTTTTATCATAATGATCGTCTAACATGAATGAATCGATAATTAAGTCGCGACGTACGATTTTTTTCGTTTTATTATTATTCTTGTTGCTAAAGTCTATTTGTTTTACGACAAACGTGATAAAATTCTATAATCTTTATTTTATCAACAATTGTGATATTAATAATAATAATTTTATTCAAATGATAACATTACACCTCACGAGATGATGTAATATTTCCAAGGCAACAATCGAGTTTTTTATTGTTTAAATCAATATTTCAATTAACATAAACGTTAGATAGAATTCGACCCTAGGGCAAAATGAAAGAGAAATCAAATTTTTGGCAATTAACTACAAATAAAATGCAGAAAAATGTTATTAAATTTGAGAATATTTGAACGTCACACACACACACACATTCTTCACTAGAGTTTTCCAGAATTTCCTCATGAATAAAATCGATTAGTCATAATGATTGTCGCGAAGTCCTTAAAATAACTACAACCTACGTTACGTGAAACGTAACATATTTACAATAGAATTCAGCATAAGTTGTAGGACTCTTGGTATGGAAATCAATAAACATGACATAGTCCTGTATGAGTCATACATAAATCAAACGTGCTGAAATTTTTTTGTTATTTGAAGACAGTAGAACGTGGAACGATCTAGAAGAATGAATTTGTTGGCCAAATAGACCTGACCTAACTTTATCTGACAATATAAATGCCAATTTATTTTAACAAGGAATGTAGACATGGCTACTGTCATTTCAATGATGAAGGATATTCAAGTAGGCGTCTTGAGAACATTTGGCACAAAACAATAAATAATAACATTCTTTTGTTATTTTGGAAAAACAACTGAAATGAATCTAACAATCAATGATTTTTCGATCAATTTTGACTCAAGCCATAAAATTAGATTTTTGATTCATTCACTCGAATTAGGTATGATTTTCGTCATCGAAAAGGAAATAGTCAACAAAACGTAAATATGAATAGATTGAATTTCTTGTTGAATTACAGTAGGTGGGATAGTAGACTTTGATGTATACGTTCGTATAGTCTAATTTTAGGTCTCGTTATTATTTATTATTTTTTGTTCTAGTTTTGACGGTCAAAATTCGTATAAATCAAAAAAAAAATTGAGAATTTCTCCTAAAACTCCATTTATCTGATGAAAGGTAACATGTCCGTCTGAAATAATTCCGTTCTAAATAGAATAATCGATTTTTATTCCATAGATATGAGACTTGATAAATATTTAAAGGCGGTAGCAAAAAGTTGGAATTGGATGGGTTTTTTTGTTTGCTATAAAAAGGAAATGGAATTTTCGTCTAGATAGGTTCAAATGGCCAATAGAAGCAACTCCTAAATTAGAAAATGGATTGATTTCAGGATCTGGCAGAAAATACTAATGGAAAATTCAGTGTAAAACATGAAAATTTGGCTAATAGCCTGATATTTGATTCGACACAATTGTTTTGTAAATACAAAATAAAAAACTACTAGTCCTGACACCTTCAATAGAGCTTTGGAAATTTCGCTCAAAAAATTACAGTTTTCAA